>BOPP01000043.1:1357246-1390688 GCA_017312745.1 Gryllus bimaculatus
ATATATATATATAAAATTACTACTATTGATGACATATTTCAATAGATGCCGAAAAGTAACAGAACGGATTATCGGTAAAGATTTGACAATGAGAAAATCCGCATTACTGCGCTGTTGATGAATTAAAAGTACGCATGCCCGTAACATGCAAATAAGGGCAAGCAACTAGGCTTGACTCTTGTGTCAATGCGAAGGAGTATTGATACTTGCCTGCGACTGTTACAGCGCTTGGGAGGCACGTTCACCCATATACACTTCGGCTTTTTACACAAATACCTACTTCACTCTTTTGTAGTGCACTCGAAATTTCAAATTAACGTGTTTCATTTGTTTAATATATCAAGGAACAACATTTATAGTGTTTTATGTGCTTATTTTTCCGTCTAGACCTAAATGTTTGCAAGTAATAGGGAATAAACTTGAAAGGGTTCCTGGACAGAAATGTGCTTGGAACCTCAATCTGCATTACATAAAAACAAGAAGAAGAAGAAGAAGAAGAAGAAGAAGAAGAAGGAGAGATAAAAAAACTATATTGTTATAACACAATCATTGAAAAAGATATAATTTTCGACGTAGAAAATAATTATAATTTAAAACGTAATAGCATATTAATTAGATCGCTGGTGAGGTAGATACCATCTAATATTTACTTATGATAAATAAAAGATGTTATCCGGTACAACAATTGTCTGCTAAAATTAGCACAAAGGGTACATCCCTCACCCCCCTTCACCCTGGCCTTCGCTCGTTCGACCACTTCTCATGCCTCCACCGGCACCGCACCCACCCCTCTTCACGCCGCCACACCCGCTGCCAACAGGCTCTGTTCGTAAACAAGACACACTCAAAACTCCGCAGAACTCTTTTTGGGCCCGGAAACTGCAAGTTTCGTACGCATCTGACACGCAATGTCTACAACCTGTATATATAATTTGTATTAACTTATCCCCAATTGTTTATAATTCATGTATTAATATAATTTATATCGAATTTTAGCTCTGAGGATGATCGCTACGGGATCGAAACCAGCATTAGCCAAATAAATTGTTGATACAAGACATCTTATATTTATCATACATAAGTAATAGCCTATTTTATAATTTACGTTTCCATCTTCCTTTTCACAGTGCCTGCTCATAGTTTCCATCGACCGAGTGAAGCAAGGTCTTGTTTCAACCATCGTTCTGTTTTTTGTCTCTAAATTTGTTACGCAATCACATGCAAACACATGGTTTGATTATATTGGAATTAAACATGAATGTTCCTTACTATCGTTAAAAATTACGTATGTAGGAGGTTTATTGGTTTTGGTTCAAGATTTGTACGGTCTAAATGGCTTCTTTCCAAAATAAGATCGGTTTTTAAAATCGAGCATAGTACTTACGTAGTATTGATTAAGTTACCTTATGCTGCAACAAAAAAAAGTGATTTTTCGATAGAAAATACCAATTGTATGTCCTCGAACCCGAAAAAGCTGAAAATCATAGTTACTGTATGTTGTAAATTATTTTGATTGTTCATATTTGGCCCTTTAGCATGTTTTTGTATTATTGATGTAGATACCACAATAGTTTAAAAGATCTGTTCTAAACTAAACGGCCAAATATGAACAATCATGAATTAATACATGAACAGACATGTGAATATTAACAATTTATAGTAATTATTACCTCAAACGCGTTGTGTAGTCAGAATCCAAGTAGTGTAAAAACATGTGATACCGAAAAATCGGTTTATAGCAAAACATCCGACCCTCCGTCAGTCTCTCAATCAGTTTAAGAATAACTCTAAACAATTGGTAGGATTTTCCTCTAAATTGACATTCCCGATCGTCCCCTTGTAATTGAAACGTATATTTCATTTTGGGGAACACATACATGACGTCTCAAGGGCACTTTCAACGTCTCCACAAAAAATGTTAACCAGAATGTTGCATGGCCAATTTTTATTGAAAATTTTTAATTTTTGAATGTATGAATGGTTTAGATTTCTTAAAACATTTTCGAAAATTGCAAAAGATGCGAAATAATGCGAGAGCTGATATAGTACCACTAGTTTAACATATATCTGTTGTTTTCAACAAAATGAGTGTCGAGAATAATTTACTCCAATCTTCAAGTTCATATTAATTTATCAAATACATTTATTATTTTAACATACCAAGATCGATTATGAGTGAAATCAGTGGATTAGTAATAAAACTGATTATTTCCTGTCTGAAATCAGTCAGTAGAAAAATCTAAAGAATAAAAATATTTTCTATTTTATTGATGATCTCAATTGGTGTTCAGCACGAGAAACAGGAATTATCATGTTTTGAAATGTCATCCACACTCGAAATTCGGCCCTATACAGAAACAGACCTGGTTTGGACAGCTCGTATAGTGAATATGCGAAGCTGGCGAGATTGTTATTGTTGAGAAGAGTCGTAATTAGAGAAACTGATTTTCTTCCAATTGTGTTCTCTGTCTTCTGATCCATATTTTTTTATGTATTTTTGAATCCTGTTGTTGTAATTCATAATTGTATAGACTAAAAAATAGACCCCATTTCCTTATCTGTGGCATTTGTTTAGTCGTTTTCACCATTGTTTAGCAATTTCACTGATTTCAATTGTTGAATGAAACCAACAATTCAACTTAATGTTAACATTTCAATCTAAAATGGATTACATTAACAAAACTTCAATCTGAACTTGAAGATTGAAATAAATGATTCACGAAACGTCATTTTGTAAAAACAATGTACATAAGTGAAACTAGTGGTGCTACAACATCTCTAGCAATACATAGCAACTCTTGCAGTATTCAAAAATGCATATTTCTACAAAAACTAGATCTGCGCCATTTTTATAAGCGTTCCCTTTTCTACCTCTGGAGAAAATTTACCGATAATTTTGAAGGAGTTTTAGAGAACTTTTTTAATGAATGAACTTCAAGCAAAAATTATGAGCAAAAACTATTCGTTTTTACTTTCTCGCCTTACAAATACATAGTCAGAAGGAAGGAAACCAGGAAAGGACGAAATATCGGCAAAAAAAACAACGTGTTTCCGGATTCTGGTAACGAAGAAGTGGATAAATCGTGTTGCTAAATTTAGAGGAAAAATCATCTAACTCGTGGTGTAGCCAGAATCCATGTTTTGTTGGTTCTTGATACTGTAAAATTGTTTGACGGCAAAACATTCGTCTATCTGCCCGTCTGTGATCAATGCTAGCACCTAAACCGTTCTGCTGATTTTCCATAAAATTTATATTCACTGGTTCATCTGAACGGACTAGAGGCTTTGGGAGTTTCTCTCGGATATTGTAATTGTTTAAGGGTTTCTTACATGAATCGTGCATTTACCTTTTTAAATCTTTGTCCGAGATCGAACGATGTGGGACGTCTGTGGCCTCGTTGTATGAAAGCTGGCACATTACTGCAAGGATTTGCTTTCGAGTTTCGGAGCAGGAAAACAATTTGCTGCTTGAAAACACTTTTGCTGGTTTATATAGTAATATACATTTGCCGAGCATTTTGAAACAATGCCAGAAAGCATGTGCTTTGGCAACAACTCTAGTTACTTTCTCGTATACGTACAAATATACGGTTTAATATACATAGTATAGAAAAAGTAATGTAATGCTGCGGAAAATCAATTTGGAGATTTCAACGGAAATACATTTGCTGGGTCCCCTGATAACTAAAAAAATGATTGTTTTCCTCCAGATCATCCGTTCGTACGTCTGCTTGTCCGCTTGTGCACACCACTAGAGCCTAAACCACATATAGGATTTTCCCAAAAATAGGATGGGGTTCAAAAAAATCGCTCCAAATTTTATTCTTTCAACAAATTTAATAAAAATTAAATTTTCTAGAAAACAACATATTTTTGTGAAAATGGGCTCAAAATTTAGAATTGGCAGAAAAACTCAATAGGCATTTTCTCGAAAGTGGATTCAATTTTTTTCTTCAAACTTTTACAACGGCAGCTATCAAGAGTATGTGACAATTCCGAATAGTAGACCAAAGAAAATAGAAAACAATACGAGAAGTCTGTGCCATTCTGTAGTAACACTAGTTACTGAATAATCGCACATGACCTTTTAAAAGATCTGAATTTTTAAATGTGTAAAACAAAAATCTCCATTTTCAATGTTGTAGTTTAAACATTGTAGTGACGTCGAAACACACTTTTGAACTTTTGCAATGTTCAAAAAAGTAGGTATTTCAAGAAAACTGAGACCTATGCCATTTTTAGTGTTCTAAGAACTATCCAAGGACCTATCCAAAGTTTTAACAAAAACGTTTAAGTTATTATTTATACAATTTTGAAAGAAAGTTGTCAAAATCAAAATATCTGTTTCATCAGATTTCATCAGAATATCAATTTTGGAGAAAACCGTCTGAACGGTTTTGGTGCCAGCGTTGAGCAGTCAGATTGACAGTCGGACGGACGGATAGACAGACAAACATAAGTTTTGCCGTCAATCGATTTTTCTGTATCAAGTACCTACAAAATTATGGGATTATGATTACACAACTTGTTTGATGAAATAATTTAGTACATATCAGAACAATATTTATCCTTTTTTTCGTTAGTAGGGCCCGACGATAAGAGTTTTTGTCGAAAAATGGCCGATTTCCGGAGCATTGTTACAATGCTACTTTCTCTTCTTTCGAAATAAGACCAGGAAGTAAAATTAACAGTGAAGAAAAAGTATGTAATGTTAAATGTATTACGTAAAATGGTACGTGATATGGAATGAACTAAGTCAAGGAAATCTGTAACTGTCTCCTGGTCGCTAATGACCTCGAAGTATATGTGATCAATTTTTAAAAAAATTCTAAACCTTATGTAACTTTTCATTTCAATCTTAAGCCCTGTGGCCACAATATGCCTTGCTGATGAAGGGGATACACATAAGGAGATGAAACGATATGTTTAATGATCTAGGCAGACTAATTTCTCTATTTTTGTTTCACTCAACAAATGTCTGATATGATAATTTGCACTCTTTGGAGATTTAGTTATTAATGCTTTACATACTTAAGTTCTATATTTTACACACCGGATTGGAGCAACTTATATATACCGAGAAAACAATTATATTTACCGAGAAATTTCCAGAGAAATTATATTTACCGGGAAACCTTAGGATTTAGCGCACAACAATATACTTCTCATCCATCCCTAGGAGAGATATGACCCATCGCGAGGGAAATGTACCCATTTACTTGAGGATAAAGACAAATATTTGTAATTGGCAGAAGTAAACTACGTTTTTATGTGAAGAGAATTGTCCATCTTGTTATCAACATTTTGAAATAATAAAGAAAAATGAAATAATCAACAATATAAGTAATCACGTTTTACTTAATAAAAGGAATGTTTGTCTACTGATTTACTTACAGTCCCTTAAGCTTAATTACAGCTAACTGAAATGTTGCATTACACACCTCATACCTCAGTACTCATGAATTAGTCTTTACATCCGACATGACATATTTGACATATTGAGATCGAACACGTGACCTCCCAAGCCTGTCGACCTATGCACGCTAGTTGGTTCGAAAACCGATGAAGAGCCGCTATATCTGGTGCGCATAGTCTATTTTCACTGTCACTTTTACATCACTCGACAACAATCAGAAGCCTATTTATACTGTGGTATAGACGGCAAGAGCCGACCCAGGCGCGCGCCATACGAGCGACGCTGCTGCCATCTGTTGCCCAGCGAGGCCTGGGCTGCAGCCGAGGAGCAGCAGCAAGACGGTAGCTCCACTGATCGCAACACACTCCCCCTGATGAAGGATGCCGGAAGAAGAAATAGCAAGCGCGTAATGCCTCGGGTGAACGATTTTTTCATCATTACATTACTGTTACTAAACGAGAATAGTATATTGTTCACCGAGTTGTACAATAATTGTTATTATTCACGAGTTGATGTTTACGACTCGATAGACGTAGCAGCGAGTGTCGTAATGTCAACGAGTGAATAATTGCCATTCACGCGAGTAGAACGCAATACTTTCTCTACGTCTTTGAAATTGATGCTTTAAAAATACGAAATTAAAACATTTGAAGTTTTTATTTTTGAAATAATGTTACCATCATTGTACTTTTTACTTCATAGATAAAATATTTTATAAGATTAACTACAAACACGTAAACAAAATGAGTATTAAACACATAAATATTGTAGACTTACTTTTTGGAAAAAAGTAATTGTAAAATTAGTGCAATTGGTAATATTTATTATCAAGAGAGCTGACTCTTGATTTGAGTCGATTTCGATTAAAATAGAATTACTAGTAGAATGGGATGTTTCTTGTACACGAGTATTTTGAATGAATGTTGTAGTATGTTGTACCGATTGCAGTAGAGTGTTTGTTGCTGACATTTTGTTTGAGGTAGAATCATCCACATAACCTGCCCTACAATCACCAACTGTTTCATTGTTCAACTGAAGTGGGGACTTGCCGAGGCAGAGCGCGCAGAGCTGTTGCCCTCTGTAGGCGACTGCGAGAACCCTCCGCCGTGTGGAATGAACTTGGACGAATGTGATTGGTTGACAGCCGCGCGAGAATATTATTACTGTCATTATTACTGCATCAGATAACGTGCAGAAATGCATACATTCTGGAGTAGTCATAGAGAAGGTAAAGTATTATACGAGAAAGTAAAAAGACTGAATTATGTGTTGGTTGAACCTTGTTTGAAAAACGTTTTTCATTGTAAATTATCACGTGAATTAATAAATCACGCCACTGGGTGGTAGGAGATAACCTTTGAACCCCTCAGAACAATCGAATTCTCAAGTCATCGCATCAGTGTCAGGAATAAGAGAGATCTAAAAATGATATGTGTGTTAAACATCCTCAAATATTTGTAAATATATTCGTAAACTGTTGGGATTGCTTCCCATAATTTTTTAATTGTTTGGGCTCCACAAAAAATGTATCACAGTATATTTGGTAATGTGAGGGAGCAAAGTATGATGGATTGAATGAATTTGAAAAATTCAAAATGCAATAAAATTAAAAAATATGTTACGCGACTCTGAAACCACTTCAGACCTAAAATATGCGGCATTTTAATAAGTCTAAATGCAACCCTTTTGAGGGCATAAACGTCATCAATGTTTACAGCTTATGAAGATATATAGGGTGATTCTCATTACCTCTCTCAAGGCGTCGCATTGTGGCACCCCAGCCAACGACGCGGCGTCTCCCGGATAGCCGAGAATTCAATTACAGTGAGCCCGAAACAAAAGAATATAGCTTGCTTGCTTAGCTTACTTGCGCGTGGAGACGGGACGGTTAATACGATGTACCTAAGAAGATAAATAAGATATCTAAAAACAATAAGAAGAAAAAAGAAAGGAATCTAATAAAAAAGAAAAAAGTAGAAGCTTGAAAGATATTTTGTGAAATTCAGTCTACTTTCTTTAAGTAATGTTTGTATGTAAGCGAATGTTTAATCCGTAAATTGATATTATGCGATTTTATTTTAATTCTTTCTGTTGACATCTGTATCATAGCATGACAGATATAAGACCTTTCGTCCTTTTCCATCTTTGAATTCAACGATTTTAATAACGAATTGTTACTATTTTCAATTCAAAACTATATTGTATAAATTAAATATTGAACTTAATATTTTAAATTTTTGTTAAAACTATTTTATGATAAATAAATTACCTTGTTTAAAATTAATATTACCTTTGTGTTTATACACACACACACACACACACACAAAGATACACATCCGACACCCAAATTCGTCTCAGGTTCCGCCCCTGTTATATACAAAATTAATTACCCTCTTACAGTATAATTTTACAAAAATTCGACCTCACATGATTTCAGTATCGCTAGGATTGCTGGGTTAGACATAACAAAATCACTATTTTCTGCAATGAGACTTTATTATACAAAGTTGAAAACATCTGTAATTTCTTGAAAACGTTCAAAAAATAGTTTAATCAGTTTGACATAGAGAATAAATGCAAGTCTCTTTGTCTTTAATAGTTAATTCTACACCTTCAGCTATATTGACAGCAAAAACGCCTGTTATAAAATCTCTCCCACGTTGGTAAAATACTGAGTAAGTTTAACAGCATTAATCTGAATTTATTTCTCATTAAATGCGCTAAACGTTGATGAATACTAATCCCTCTTTCAAGTGTCACTAATAATAAAAATACCTGAAACAAGGCATAAGGACAGCGGCTTCGGCTCGTTCTTGACAACAGAGGCTCCCGAGTGCGAGTGCGACAGGCAACAAGCCTGGAGGTGGTTGATGCACTTCTGACGCTCATTCAGACCGCACGCAACTACTGCCTATGGTAAACAGTTTCAGCGAACAACATAGCCGCTACTTGGCCATATTGAGTGTATTTGTGCTTGACTGTATGTGTGTGTCGTCCTCTGACCCATCACTATCATTATCATTTCATCTTCCATACACCAGGGCTAACAACCCTGGGAGATAACAATCGAATCCAGCGAAATGCTGATCCCCTGATTAAAATTACATGCACCTACCACCAAGATGTTTCTAAGCCCCCGGTAAATACAGGGTGCATGCACGCGAGGTCCAAGTCAACCTATTCGTGAGCAATAATAATAATAATAATAATAATAATAATAATAATAATAATAATAATAATAATAATAATCTTCCGAGGCATCTTCAAAATAAAAGCACACCTCTAAAGTTCAACGAAAAATATTCAATGTTGAACAAAAATATCAAATTGAAAATGACACAAGTAGGCTAATGGTAATTGAGAGGCTAAAAGAGAAAATCTAAGCATGGGCTCAACTAATTACACGTTACAAACGTAGAATAGATTTCCGTGTGCAGTTTGAAACAAAGGCGAAGAGATTCTATCGCAATATGTCACAAGAACCTAATGGCAATGCTGTCACACGTTCACAAGATGACGTCAAAACTCTTAGGGCAGGAATCTGGGAGAAAAGCAGATCATACAACAAAGACGCATCTTGACTTCAATCTGAAGTTGATGCTGCCTGTGAACATGTAGAATCAGTGGAACCTGTTCACAAATTCTCGAAAGAGAAAATATTCCAAGCAATTAAGAACATGGGAAGCTGGAAATCCCCAGGGGTTTATAAGATGCAGAATTATTGGATTAAGAAATTAACAGCAATACATTCACATCTGGCAAAGACTTAATAAATTTTTAGAAAACACATGGAACTCTCGAAATGCGGCATCACGCTACCCAAAGCGGGAGACAACTCTTTGGAAAAGAACTACAGGCCAATCACTAGTCTGCCAGTACTGTACAGGGTAATAACTGCAGCCACAGCTGACAAAATGTCCAGACACCTACAGAGGAACCATCTGTTGCCAGTTGATCAAAAAGGATGTCATAAAGGTTCTTATGGCTACAAGGAAATTTTGCTACTACTTTATGTCATCTTGAATGATATAAAGAAATGAAAACGTAATTTAAGCATGTCTTGGATTGGGTATCAGAATCCCTTTGACAGTGTACCACACGAATGTATTTTGAAGATCCTGGAGATTTATCGATTTCATCCTAGACTTAATGAGTTTTGCAAGGCCAGTATGAAGTCGTGGAGTACCAGGTTACTAATATACAAAGAAAAGGAATCAGTAGAAACGTGAGGAATTCAGATCAACAGAGGTATTTTTCAAGAAGATTCCCTATCCCATCTGCTGTGTTGCATTAGTTTAATCCCACTATCAAGACAATTGTCTCAAGCTGACTTTGATTACAGGCTCCGTGGGGATAAAAGGCCAGTATCACATTTGTTTTTCAAGGACGATCTTAAAGTGTGTTTTAGCAATGACACCTGCATGAAGTTTGGTCTTGACAAGTGTGCAAAAATCAATTTAAAGAGAGGCAAAGTGGCAACGTCAGAAAGCATTGAAGTTAATATGCACACTGAGATTCAATAACTTGAGCCATATAAAACTTACAAATATGTGGGCATTGAAGAATGTGAGAGCATCCCGAACGATACGAAGGAACATCTCGAACGAAAGAGAATTCGTAGAGAGCATTAGAGAAGAGTGAGATTCGTCCGGCAGTCCGCCCTGAACTCCAGAAATAAAATATCTGCAATTGGTAGTTTGGCGGTGCCTGTAGTCGAGTACAGTTTCGGACTGGTCTGAGCGGGAAATTCGAATCATGGATCGAAAAACCAGAACAATACATCATGTCGCCCACACTCAAGCTGATGTACATAGACTTTTTATGTCATGTAAGGGAAGGGGAATAGACCTCAGAAAAATTGAAGCCTCTTAGCACAATGCAATAGTCGGGATGGGAAAGTATGTACTCAGACCTAATGATTACGTTCTAATGAAGCAGGGCATGAAATCTGGCCGAAGAATGGGAAACAGAGGCACGCATGTCAATAAAGACCAATCATTTATGTGGCTTAAAAGGGGAAGAAGGAGGCCAGTATAGGAAGTTTTAACAGCAGCTCAAGATCAGGCGTTGTGAACACAACATTATGATAAAGCGGTTATCAAAATGTCTCAAGATGATAAATGCCAAGAACAAGTAGAAACCATGCATCATATCGTCTTAGCCTATCCAATTCTTGCAGAATACTTGAAAAGACGATAGAGTGTGGTTACCTTCACTGGTAGATCTCTACCGTCCTCGAAGTTCGAAACACATGCCCCAAGTGGTATGAACACTCACCAAAACCATTGACGTCATTTTTCCAACAGATGTTACTAAACAATATTTTACAATCAATAAATTCAAACGGATAGCTGAATGCAGCAAACAAACCGGATATTGTTTTCCTGGATTTGAAGAAAAGGCGTGTCTACTTGTAGATGTTGCTGTGCCTTGCGATCAAAACGTCGTAACCAAGGAGGCAGAGAAACGTCTGTGTACAACTGTTCGGAAATCTAGATCAGCCGAATGTGGAGCGTAAAAGCACAGGTCGGACAGTCATCTGTTTACTGTTTGGTCTCTAATCCTTTCGTAAATTTTTATGATTTTAACAACTCTCACGGATATTAATCACGTGTATTATTATACGTCTTTAATTATATTACACTTCTTCCCTCATCATATTGCAATTTATCAATAGTATCATTTCCTTGTTCTAAACGTATTTCTTCAATGATCGGATCGACGTCTGTTGCTGTTTTCAAGGCACATATTTACTAATACTTTTCTCATAATTACAATTTATTAAAGTTATCAAATACCCCGTCACACTTTTTTTAATCCGAATTTTCCAGGAAACAATGATCTTTATTACAAACAAATGAATTCGCTTATATATTTAAATTTTATGAACATGATAATATACATACTTCTATTACCCACACTTTTTAAACATATTTATTCACTATCTGGTCAATCATACAGATTTTTAAATATTTTGCAACAGAATATATCAATAACTGAAGGTAGTGCAAATACAGGTGAGGATTGTTCAATTAATGCGAAGCTCCCTTTAACATCTAGTGACTTTGACTTAAGTAATACTTTTAAAATTGTATTTTGAGTTAATATAACAATATGTTTGAATGAATTGTCTTCAGGTCTTGCATTTTAATTTGTATGTTAGATGAAATGTATTTAGGGTGGGCGTAATTTATTCTTTGGCTACTTTGATTTAATTTTTTGTTTACTAAGCGTCCTATACTCTTCGACACAATCCTCTATTTTTAAGTCTTTATAAATGTTTTCTAATTACTTTCTAATATTAATTTTGTAGTAGTCGCCCACGCCCTTATGAAAGAACCGGCACCGGTGCGCAGCAGCGAGCAGGCGGCGCCCCAGCAACATACGGAACCACTGACGAGAAGCCGCTACGTCCGGCTCAGCGGAGCCGCCACCTTCGGCCCGGGCCAGTCGGCGAGCCTTCAGCCCTGGCCGGACAACACGGCGCGCAGCGAGCATGCACCTCCAGTCGTCCCGTCACAGCGAGAGACACGAGAGCGCAAGCACTGAGCAACAACGCTGCCGGCCAGTATTACGGCCTTCTCTCCGGGGATTTGGATTGCCACTTCCATCTCGGCTTTTGGTGAATTTGACAAGTCTCCGGTAAATCTCCTAGCTATTTTGCAACTACTCATGTCAACGGCTTTCTCTGTAATTCTCGGCAATTTTGAATAAAAATGTGTTTTACGAAATTAACATGTATTGGTCGTAACAAATATCATTTACATTTCTACTTGCAGCGTATTAATAATAGTTTTATCATACCAAAATACTATTATGGCAGGCGTTGAAAATTTGTTTTTTATGTTAATAATGTTACTTTTAGCTGCTCCTCCCCAGATATTGTTTGCGTAGCTCGCCAAAATATTAACCACATACTTAAGATCTAAATATTATAGTTCTAGATAGCTGGGTCGCATTCGATCACTGTCTGGAGGAGAATTCTTGCGGCGGGCTTCTCTGATCGCTAGTTTTCTGTGATTTCTCCTATCAACGCCAGGCAAATGCCAGAGCAGTACCCTAACAAATAGACCACAGGCTGCGCGCGATCTTTCCTACCTGTTTCTTGTACTTTCCTCACACACTTACACTAACATGCACTACACTACCACACATGCCGGAAGATCGGTCGAGCGTCGAGCTTGTTCCGTCTGGGGCGAAGACACGCTGGAGGGAGATACCTGATTGGGGAAATCCCTGCTAGCCAACGGTTGGTCGGCCCCGAATCTCGCCGTTCAGAGGGGAAGACAACCGGTACGTTCGGAAAAAACATACACTACACTTATTGGACTAATGACCCTAATAGTTGACAGGCCTGGAATCACTAACAAACAATGCGGCGCTGGTGTAACGGTAAGGCGGCGATGGTAAGGCGGCGATGGTGTAACGGTTAGTGTACTGGACTGTTGTACCCAAGTTGGCGGGTTCAAACCCGATCGAAGCCGTGGATTTTTAGGAGCGAAACAATCCTTCGTACGCCTTCCTTCGGAGGGGAAGTAAAGCCGGCTGTCCCATGTTCGTAGATTTACTTGCATGTAAAAGATCCTCAAGCCTAAATGACGCCTCTGAGATAAATTCAAATCGCCTATTTCTCGCCCAAGAAATACCTCCTTTCTCTCCTAGTTGGTGAAAGGAGCGTAGCGAAATTTGCGAGGTCAGACGGAAGAGCGGGCCTGATGGCCCGAGTCTCGCCACGTAAAATAAGGCCAATTCAATTCAAATTCGAACAATCAATATAAATATTATTCTTCACTGAATTTATCATTATCTGTGTCTTTATCTTTCACAGAAGCATACACAACAGTTTTCGCTAAGGGCTTTGTTATTTTTCCAAAACATCTTTCATTTACGAAAGCGTGCAATATTCGTAATTATTTCATCAGGTACGATATCATATTTTAATGGTCAAGAAACGCCAAAATATTTTAAAGAGCCTTTATTTTCAATATGTTACAAATGCGGTTCCCATATTTACTTAAATTGACTAATACTCGTTAACACGGACACTTCTAGTATACTATAGGCAGTTCCATATGTTGGACACATTTAGGAGAGTTCGGCCAAACCTCTCTATTTTAAATTTGTCCAAGTTACTCTGAATGTTGAACACGCCTTTCTTGAAAGTTTGAGAACCTTGAAATTCGTGAGTTAGATCCGTCGTTCTAACTTGAATTTATACTGACTTAAAGAGATAACTGAAAGGAATATTTTTAGACAAAGTTTCGAATACTCCAGCTTTGTCTTCGGATTGTCTCTTGGGCTTAAACTGTTGTGACAAATAATGGAACTTCCCATACTTGAATGTCTGACTATTTCGAAAAGTGTGATGATGGCGTGATCCGCCAGTGTCATCAGTGTTTTTAAATGTGGCATGCGAGTAAGGAATCTTAATATGTGTAATTGTGAAGCAGTTAACAACATGAAAGAACATGATGATATAAATAGTAAGGTAAGTGACAGAAAAAAGTGCCCAACAAACAGAAATTGAATGGGCAGATATCATTAACTAGTGGTGTTACAACAGCACATACTTATTCGTTTTAAAGGTAACAGCAACATAATATTATATTGTAACTACTAAACGTTCAGCCATCTCTTGAAAAACTTACGCAAATGAGAGATGACTTAAGCAAGTGAGAGATGCAAAAAAACAAAACGACCTTTACATTTTTCAATTCATTTTTTTAAAATTGAAAATAGCACTTTTTCTGTACAATTCTTTGTACAGTCAGCTCGGGTTAGAGTGAACTTCTGGAGACGAACACTTTTGGTTGACTGTATCAGATGTTCACTAAATCGGATGATGTCAAGATTAAATAGACGTTTTTCACAATGATTGATTTTAATGACATATAGATACAGTGAAATGCATTAACAACTCCAGGGGAAACATTTCATATCTTTATTTGTCCTTAAAAATCAATTATCAGCAATTGCTTTCTTCGTATGTTATGCATTAGTAATTTCTCTAGATCCGTTTCCAGAGTTCGTGCTCTCATCTTCTGTGATTCTGCATTGTCCACTGTCTAAATACTTCAGTCGTAACACCTTCAACGCCAGTTGCACTGTTGGAACACCGCTCTTTTACTCTTGTAGCTACACATGAGATCCTTTCAGTAGAGGCGAGGTGCAAGCGGTTAATGAAAGCGATCGCTTTTCCGGCCGCGGCGGGTGTCGGGCAATGGGACGGTGGCACTTGAGCTTTTTCCCGCGGAATCTCAAGTTTCATCAAGCTTGACTCTCAAGCAACGTGAAGCAGTCACGTGTCGCCGTCGCCAGTTGTAGCCCACGCATGGCACGGCCCTCGAGTGCGCAGTGACATTGAGTGACCCAAGTTTATCAGTAAGGTTCCAAATCTCTCCACCTGGGGGAGACTTCGATTATGTCATTTTGGCCGACGATATTGTTTCCACGCTGTCTAGTGATGGATTTTGTGGTACTAACAATAAGGCGATATGTTGTTTACAGGATGGAATTAATTTCCAGGACATTGTATTTCGTACGTTCACTCGAGCAGAGATTCAGAGTTCACTATAACCAAATCTTCTTGTGCTCATTTGTAATGTAAGCAATACAGGAGCAGTGACTTAAGTACATTATAATCTAGGGTTCATTAGAAGCGGAGTCGACTGAATTGCGCTTTGTTCTGAGAGAAAGTTCAAAGAAACAAAAGTAAACTTATTTGCCGCGACAATGATTCGAACTTCGACGCCTAGGCTTCTGTGGAATGTGGGAATACTTATGTTGTTGCTGAAGTCATCCTCATTAGCATACTAAATTTATTTAGAGAGCCAGCTTTGGATGTTTCCTACAGCTTTCGCATAGCCTTCTTAAAGACGCGCCTCTACCACTCGTGTAGTGTATTCTAACACCTAACCGCAGAGCTCACAAATCATTAATTCTTCTTGGTACTAGTGGATACTAGCAAAATTCTCACACTTAACAAAACAATAATCCAAAACAACATACTATTATTTCGACGATTATATTCATGAAGCGCTTTAAATATCTAGTATTGAGGAATATATTGCATAAGAAGTAATTAACTTCAACACTCCAGAAAGTAAAAGAGAAATATGAATTTTTGTAACTTTTGACATTGGAGAAGTTTTAATGCAAATTGTATAGATGTACGCATACCGCTCTATTCGAGAAAAATATATGAAAACTTTTCGAGGCATTTTTAAAAAACTTTGTTTAGATACTTTTGGGAAATTCTAACGATTTGATTCATAATTACCCCAAACTTTTATGTAGGCTTCTGATAGTAGAAAAGGCAGTAGGCTGTCACCTTTCTTTTCCCCTTTCCTGTGCTGGTAATCATTGTTGTGACTTCCGCTTGCCTTCTACTGAATGAACTCACTCACGCTGTCGCAGTCCTGAAACTCAAGAATTTCCCGGTCGAAACTCAACGGGTATACTCCACCGAGCCCCGCGCGTGCCAGTGGATCTAAAAGGGAGCTCGGGAGAATCGGGGCCAGAGAGCTCGCGGCGATCCGCTGCAGTCGCACGTCACTCGCCTTGCACTGGGCGAGAGCCGATCGCGCCCGATTGCCGACCCAACCAGCAGCGGGCGCGCCGGTTCCCCGTCAGGGCCAGGGCCGGCCACGCGGGCCGCCCACGCGAGCGCCCTGCTTTTCCGCGCGTGGCAGCGAGCGGTCGCGGGGGCTGGCAGCGACGCAAGGCCGCGCGGCGCGGGGCAGGGCGGGCGGCGGCTGGCGGAGCGAGCACACGCCAGCGGGCACACGCAGCTCGCCCGCCAACGTCGTGCCGTCACCGTGCGCCTCCTTGCTGGGGGTATTTTTAGCACGTGAGCTCCAATGTTTAGTTTTGTTTCCAACACGTAGCACATGGGGCAGCGGCCGCGAGAGGGGCGGAGCGACCGTCGCAATCCGAAACCGGTGCGAGCTTGTGATGATCTCCACTGTTGACAGCCGCGCCCGCTCCGCCCCCGACGGCAGGAAGCTTAAACTCGGGTAAAAGGGGATAGCAGATCTTCACCAACAGATACCGCAGCGAGGCGCCGAAAGTGTAACACCGCAAATAAATCGTTGCTCTGTGCGCTATTTTGTTTTCAAAGTAATTCGTGGTACTAAATGTCAGCAATGTATTGAAGTAATAGTAAGTGGCATTATTAGCAATGCTGAATGTTAGTGATAATTTCCATTGGCTTAAGAGAAGCTTGAAGTTCTTTATAGTGATTATGTGAAAGAAAAAATATAAATTAATGGAGGCGCTGTAAATACAAACTAATTTGGACTCTAATAACTGTTTGCATATTATTTTCAATATTTCCCACACACTATCAGTAAAACTCAGTTGATATATGCAGTTAGAACGGGATAAATGACTTAAGCGGGAAGATAATTCTACGTGTATTATACATATGTTTTAAAACTAGTTAAAATGTAACATGGGTAATACGATCTCATCTATTATGCGCTGACGCGCGTGTTATCAAATTGCGTTACTTTCAACACTCCAGAAGAACGAGGTGTGGAATGAAATAGTCGCAGCGTGGGAGATTGCCACCCGGTACTCCCAATCGCAGACGCAAATGGAAATGAGACATGCATCTGGGAATGATGTTCTCGCAATGACGCCAGAGAAATGCGTCATGGACCACCAACAGCCCTTGCGAGCTGCAGCGAAGAAACAAACAGTTCACCGAGATAGCTGGGGGCGGATATGTATTCACCCCCTCGCCTTCTCACAAAGGCACAAGCCTATTCATTTTACAAGTAACCAACAAAAGGGAGGAAAATTTTCACACGAAAAGAAAGAAACCGATTTATCTAGTAAGTGAATGCATCTGGCTTGCTAAACATGATTAATCTACACAGTTTTGTCCTATAATTATTTTCATTGATCGCCTTGCTAGTACATTCGAGAAATATCTCTTTTTTTTAACTATGCGTTTCTCGCCATTTACGTTCTTTGTATTTCTCAGTAGACTGATTTAACAATCTACGCGTAATTCGACAAGAATAACAGATTTCTGCATCAATTTTCAAGCGCCTTGACGGAATATCGATTTTCTGGAGTTTTTTGGCCTTGTATTATAGGCTTAAAACGAATGAAAAGAAATCATCTGATTTAACTGCCATAAACATTTTTATTTGCTGAATCACAAAATTTTAGATTAGAATTTCCACTTCTTTTGGGTGTCGTTTCCCGCGTAAATTTTAAAAAAGTCGTGTGATTGCCCGATCACCTGTTATCATAGATACTAAATTAATGATTGTAATTTATAAACATTTCTTATTCTAATTGTACTAGCAAAATACAAGCACACACAAAAGATTCAGACCCAGTAACATTTGTCTATGTAGGTTGAAGCGCTGAATCTGTAAGTGAAGCCAGAATTGCGCCATCATCCTCCAGTTTTTTGGTTTTTTTGAATCGCGAAACACCGCGAGATTGTAAATTTATTTTGTATGCCTGTGAAATTAGTAGAGAAGTATGCATTTTTCTTTCAGCGGCAACTTAATAATGCATAAGTGAAAGAAAATTTCATTGATTTCTGCGAGTGCGTTGAATATGGCAATACCAATAAATAATTCACGCAAGAGAGAATGCAAAACACTGGGATCGTTTGAATATAGAGAAATGAAAATATTGCAAATAACTGATAACTTCATGCTTTTGATTATAGCGTCTGATCTTTTGAAGCTTCTTAATAAATTAATTTTTATTTAAATATCATACTTACGTAAAAACACATAAACATATATTCTTATGAGTTAATTCATATTTATTATGTGGTGTGGCATTGTTTGCATTTTATGTGGAGAAAGCATGTGCTCAGACAAATCAGCAAATTCATAATTCAGATTCAGAAAAGCGCTTAAATCTTTGTCACATATATTGCAAAGAAAAGTTTTCCACCACCCCCCATACCCCACAACCCGAAATCAGAGTCCCCGTCAAAGACCCCCGTCAAAGCCCCCGTCAAAGCCCCCGTCAAAGCCCCCGTCAAAGCCAGGTATTGAATGAGAGTTCATTTTCTTTTGTCGAAAGGTCAGAGCGGCGCGTTCCGTCCGGTTGGCAAGAGATTGTCCATCGCCTCTTTATGTACTGAAATACTCGTCCTCCCTCTCCATGAACACCCTAGACGAAAGGCAGCAAAAGAACTCATCTTGCGACTGTTTTTGTATGCATTTTTAATGGTCAATACTTCTCGATTCATTAGACCTTTCTGCCTTCGCAATTACTTTTTCCTGAGAGTTACATAATACTCATAGTCCGAAAAACAATAAAGAATTACTGTTCAAAGAATTCAAAACACTTTTGCATAATCCTCCATACAAATTATGTTATCACAAAAATTAATTGTAATTAAGAGTAATACAATTTAATAATAATAATAATAATAACAATAATAATAAGAAGAAGGAGAAGAATATCTCACAACTGATATAACGCAGACACATTGTTCTAATACGTTACATCTACATTTTCACAGTTACATCTGAGCAATTTTACCTCGCCCTCATAATCTGTCTGTAATATTGTCGTTGAATCGTGCATTACGCATCAATTTTTCACCATTTATTCTTTATTTTTTGGGTATGAGGTTTTGACTGTAAGAGTAATCTTATTTTTACTTCCTCGCATTTACTTCATAAGAAAAGAATGTTATGTAATCATGCTCCATAAAACATCGAATATTCTGCAGAAAAAGCTCTTGTTGTTGGACCCCGGTAACGAAAACGTAGGTAAATACTGTTATCATAGATAGTAAATTGTTTCGTCTAATACGTGATGTGGTCAGAATCCATGTTTTGGAGGTCCTTGATACCGAGAAATCGATCTGTCCGTGATCAACCAGTCCGCGCCTAAACCATTCAGCCGAGTTTCTCCATAATTCAAGGCTTATGTTTCAACCGGATAATTTCATTTTTGACAGAACTTTACATGACGCCTCAGTAACATTTTCAAAATTGTCACAAATATATCACCAATTTTTTTAAATAAACTTTGCCCTCGGATAGCTTCGGAGAATTGTGGTGACCTCATTGTTCGTTAATATCTCATACTTTTCGAAAATTACAAAAGTGCAATGTTTTGGTTACAATTACCAGTATAATATTGAACTGTGTACGAGGATAATATTGAAATGTACTGAGTTATTCCTATTATTCGGCGAACTCCCATATTTTTTTAAATTGCAAAACGTTTACATTTCAAAACTACAAAATTAAAGATAGAGATTTTTACCTCAAACAAAGTCTGTTCCGAAAAACCAGTGCTTTAAAAAGGCGTACAATTTTACTACAAAGCGAGTAGATTTTGAGTAAAGTGTCTGAAATTTATGCAATTTCTAAAAATGCAATTGTTTAAAAAAAGCTCGAATTTTTTTCGAATGGTCCCTTAAAAGAATGGAGTGGGTCTCATTTCCGCTGAACTCTCTGAATTTTCCATGATTGAAAATTGAGAAATAACGTAGCGAGAAAGTATGTGCTGTAACATCACTAGTTTAATTTCCTTAGTACAGTGTAAATATGATTTTATCGTTTCGAATTTCAATAAACTTAATTCAAAATTTTAATAAGCGTGCGGCGATGGTGTAACGGTTAGCGTACCGGACTATTTTAGTCAAGTTGGCGGGATCAAACCCGATCGAAGTCGTGGATTTTTAAGGGCGAAAATATCCGTCGTACGCATTCTCTCGTACGGGAAATTAAGCCGGCTGTTCCATGTTCGTAGATTTACTTGTATGTAAAAGAATCGTCAAGCCTAAATGACGCCTCTGAGCTAAATTCAAATCGCCCGTTTCTCGCCCAAGAAATACCTCCTTTCTCTGCTAGTTGGGGTGAAAGGAGCGTAGCGAAATGTCCGTGGTCAGAAGGAACAGCGGGCCTGATGGCCCGAGTCTCGCCACGTAAAATAAGGCAGTAATTCAATTCAATAAGATTATCACACGAACAGATACATTTTTATTTTTCCCAATATTTGGACCTGCTCTTGCAAAAGAATAAGGCTTCATTACTCATTACAAAAAAGAGAAGAATGAAACACTTGCTCCTTTGACTCACTGACACAATCCGTGATTAACTCCAATCCAAATAAACAAATTTCTCTTCACAACAGTTGATTTATTCAATCATGATAATCAAATGACAAAACAAATCACCGTTCTAGCCATTTTCCGAGAGTTATTATGACATTTACTTCAAAAGCGTTTTGCCAGAAGATAATACAAATTCCAATCAATGATGGCAACAGAACGAAATTCTTCTTGGCATCAAGCAGTAGTTTTCGTACTGCATAATGTAAGAAATTTACAATGAAGCAACTGAATAATACGTCTAAACGTGCTTGTTTTGTTATACATTACTTGTCACTATTGTCACTAAATACAGCGAAAACTGATTTTAGGTAAAACAAGTACAGCAAAAATAATGAAGAGTAATGAAAACACTATACCCTGAGGGAATAAACACATTTGAAATCAAATTCAATGAAATTCAGAGATATGAAATAAAAATATTAATGAGAATTCTTCAAATATTCAAGTCATTAATTCTTTACATAATAAAAAATGAGCACATGAAAGAAAACAATTAATACAGACAAAGCAATGTGCAATATCGTAATTAACATGACTTTTTAAAAGTTTTCTAGCGTTTACGTTTACGTACACAACGTTCTATTTATAACCAAGTACTGGCGTCCAATGTGAAGTTGGGGAATCCTCCTTTAGCCTAGTCAGCCATAGTCAGTCATCGCCTTTTCTCACTTCTGCCAGCGGCTTGGTTCCATAGATCCCCTGAATCCCCCATCAAAGAACCGACGATGTCTCGAGTTGCCTAACCCCCGAGGCTTCACGCGCGGTTCGTAGTTCAGGAATTCCGACTCTTCATTCTGGAGCAGTGTAGAGAATGTTGTTTTAAAATGTAATGACTAGGGGGCAGATTTGGATGACCTAAAACATTTCCAAAAATTGTTAATAAAATGCTCGTTAAAGGCTTTAAATATGCCCTAAGAACAAAGGAAAATGACGTTCAAAAATTGATCAAAACAGCTGTAGACCAACAACCTAAGTTGTTGGATATGTTACTGATGTAATCGAGGCTTCTTCCTTTTGTCCAAGTAAACACAGCGTGCAAACATTGTGTTTCGACTGTTCGTTAAAAGAAAATTTTTACTTTATATATCACGCAATCGGACGCACTGTGCATGGCGTCGAAAAGTTTCACACGAACCTTAGATTCCATTGTATTCAAAACGGCTGACATTATAATATATGAGTGAAGAAATCTAATAGGCTATTTAGGAATTCTGTGGTGAACATTTATTGTACTATCTCGTAAATATTGTTTGAAACAAATAACATTAAAATGACATTAAAATCGCTGAAATCAGCGTAAAATGTAGTAAAAATGACGTAAAGGTAAAAAAGACTTAAAATCAAAATCAACGAAAAATGCAAAAAAAAAAAAAAAAAAAAAGATATAAAAATGGGTTATTTCGTTTCCTCAAAACATAAAATGAACTTCTATACGAAACGGCATTGTTTGAAAATGTAAAGGAAACAATGACATTTCATTAAAATGCGCCTGCTAGTAATGACAGGTGATCCGCTTGAAGTTGGAAGAGTTTTGAGAATTGTGGGCGACAACCCTTAAGCCACTCAAACAAAATTCAACATCACACGTTTCCCACAAAATGTTTGTTTGTTTTTCGAAACTTCTCCAGTGAGATCCTAGGAAGCGGCAGCAAACTGAAACTAAATATTTTACCGGTTTAGATAAATATCCGGATTCTTTATTAAAAATTTGTACGCCTGTCGTTATACACCAGTTAACGGACATTGTCAATGCTTCTTTACGAATAGAAATGTTACCAAGTATTTTTCGATTCAAGCCACTTGGTAAAGAAAAGCGACAAAAATGAAATCAAACTCATCTGTCAACGCCTCTTTTGTGGAATGGAAACATTTCTCAGGAGAAATGAAGCGTTTTCAGACTTTCAATATGGATTAGGAAACTCAAATCTACCCAAACGGCCAGGGTTTTTTTTTTTTTTTTTTTTGGTGTCATCAGTGAATTGGAATTACACTAGAACATTTGTAGATCTTAATTAAACTTTAAACGTCATTAACTGTAACATTTTGCTTCAAACCTATCTTTACATGGAATTCGTGATATTATCCAAGATTCGATACCTTCATATCCCAAACATCGCTAGCAAAGAGCGCTACCGTCATGCATTACATTGTCACACATCACAATTAATATATGTCATAACGGGCAATATATCAGGCCTAAAACCTGTTCAAAAAGTTGGTTAGAGCAACTGGGCGTAAACCGGGAGACCCGGGTTTGAGCCCGGTCGGGGTGACAATTATTTGAATAAATTCAATTATTATTTACTCGTCATTCCAATTCGTTGATAATTGAGCAATTGGTCCCACAGGGTTCGGTCAAAGACCAATTCCTGTTGGTAGGATATCAGATGTTTCAAATTGGATGACCTATAAAAAATTCACAGTAAACGAAGGCAAAACCATGTGGTATAGAACACGCAATCAATCACATGCGCTTTTGAAAATTAATATTATGCAATTGTCTTATTTTATGGTAACAATATATCTGGGTCTCTCAATTAATTCCCAACTCAAATGGAATATCCATATAACCGAATTAAACACTAAGTATAATTTGTTTTGTTAAGCATTCAGAATTATTTCAAATTCAGTCTTCAAGCAGCTTGTTTGGCGTATTTTGCATAAATTATTTATATTCCCATCTGAGAGATAGACATAATATTCTTAGGGAAATAAATTCTATAGTTCACAGACTTCTAGATTTCAGGAAAGAATTGTACGAATAATAAGCTAATGACATTCACGTTTTCCTGCAAGCCTCTTTTCGTTGATCTTGTAACCATGACATTTATTTTCTTATTTCTTTCCGAATCCATATCAAAGCTGGCTTACTTAACAGTTGAAACTTATTTTCATGCAATATATATATTTATAATTACCACTCACGTCATAGAGATCATATTCATCAGTTGTTAGTACCAAGAGCTCACTGGAAGAAATCCACATGTAATAACATATGTACGTTATTTTACCATATATTTATTGCCAGATAGCATTAAACAATTAGAATAGATACACAAGTTTACGTATCAAGTAAAAACATTTCTGTGTGTTGGTATTTTTTACTATTAATTAATTTCGGTAGTTCGTTTGCCGATGCAAATAAGTTTTCTGACACAGGGGACGAAAAAACTTACGTTTTTCAAATTTGTAAACCTTGCTTTGTTAGTATCTTTATCATCTTTTAAAGATGTAAGATAAAAGAGTGGAGAATGAGACTCTGGATCTCAAGAAAACGTGCGTAGATTCTAGTTCTCGCCCATACGTCACATACAGGATTTACTGTTGTTTTTTACGAAAATAAATTAAACAAACCAAACAGTTCTAAAAACATAAAGATTTATTAAAAAGCCTATCCTGCTAGTTACTTGAAAGTAGCAAAAGATTATGATTGGAAGAGATGATGATTTCGAATAAAGACGATATAAGATGACAACTATAGAATGGCAGGGAAAAATACCTGCCACTTGTGTACTAAATTAATATTAATTACATATCCTACTTCATTGTTAATAGTAAATAAAACTACACAAGGTACTTTTTCAGAGATACTTTTAAAATTTGTTCTAAATTCCTGGGTAATATGTGTCAATCTTTGAATTGGACCTGTTAACTAGCAATGAAATGAGAAGAATACACTGCTTTTATTCTTTATGGAAGAGTAGTAATACGCATAAAATACGCTTTACTTCCATTTCCGTTCAAAAGCTGTAATAATGTATGAAAAGTATTTTATGCCCATCAAAATATTTTGTTAGCTGCAAAGTGGATATATTCCTAAATTGTGAACTGCAGAAGGAACGGATCTAGAAAGACTTTCGTGCGGAAATCCTTTCGCCGTGCAATGCATGCTTTGAATTTGTTTTTGCAGATTCAGGAAAAAGTTTGATTTTGTTTATATTACCTTTACTTTGCCCAACAGTACAAATAGTAGGTCCAATAAACACGCACAGCACAAGCCTAATACACTGTCACTCGTAGGAATCAGACTCATTGGGCCTATGTGCTATTTGAAAGCCTTGACCCCATAAGACACTGCAAATATCAATTCCAGGAGATAATTCTTTATCCAGAAACTTCAACCATTCCAAAGAAATTTTATTCATTTCCAACATATCTGCCAAGTATGATAATCCCTAAGAAATTACCAACATCTCGTTCTTGAAGCTAATTTTAAACATATGCGTGTCATGAGAGGGTTTGTTCCTCGGATCCTAATCCAGGCATATGGGGCTCTTAAGGTACCGTCTGTGACAAAATAAAGGAAGGCAAGGGGCGAAAGGAAACCGCACGGCAGATTCATTCACGCGATTCGAATCATTAAACGGGTGTATTGGAACTGCTTGCTCAGCCACAGGCACATAGACGGTTCGCCAACAGGAATGAGAAATAATGATTCCACAAGCAGATTTGCACTATTTTAGGGGAGAGATTATTGTGTTCGTATGTCGAGTCTGAAGCGTTTAATGAAATGTATTAAACGTAAATACCTCGATATTTCAACTTATTCAACAACAAAAGAAAATTAATACTTAATTAATTAATTATTTTTTTATTTATTTATTTAACCTCAAAATCACTTAAAAACTGTGTGTGACATGCTATAAGCAGGAGTGTATTCTGTGCACGTTTTCGTAATTCTGGGATCCAAATCCTAAGTCATAAACAAGTTGAAGTCAGAATACAGAAGGAAATACGTGAAATAGTTCCTAGAAAAGTTCTTCCGATTATTACTCCAGGCATCAGGTTATTAAGTGCGCATTACTCTCACGCATCCGTGTGTATTCCATAATATGCCCTAAATTAAAATAAAATAAAAACAATTTTGTTAATATGCTTATAATTCAATATGCTATTAATTCAAAAATAATTCTTTATAAGCACTTATGGGTGTATGAAAAAAAATTAGGAGAATTTTAATGTAGGCAGTATTTAAAAAATGAATTTTACAAATAAAGGAATTTAAAAAATAAACGTAAAACGTGTGAACTGAAAATAACAGATATACACAATTACATGGAGTTACTACACTAAGATCATCTTCCACTATTGAAAACTAAATTGAAATATTCTTGATAGTCACATTTTACAACTATAAAGGAAACACAAATCTTCGGTCTAAATTGGAAACTTGACATAAGATGGCACTATTGTATAGAAATTAGTAAAAAGTTAAAACTGATTTTTAAAATATGTACATTACTCTGACATAAGAAACGGCTAACGTGTTCAGACGTCACTATTGGCAACTATGTGGGAATGCGGAGAAGTATTTATTTCCTCAAAAGGTACTTTACATGTACTTAATCGAGAGAATGACTTACTAGGAAAATACTACAAATACTACACCGATTTTGACTTTTCAAGATCCCTCAAATTATGTTAACCTTTCATGAATGATCTTCGTTCCAATTTCCAATTTGGCATTCCCATTAGGCACCAGAAACGTATGTTGCATCAATACCCCATTGTTCACAAAACGCGACACGGCCGCACAATTGTTCAGCAACTCAAACACTTTCGTAAATGCCCCATCCACACCGCTTTCTCTCTTTCACGTTGTAGACATCCGTAGGCACAACACCTCGTACAAAACTGTCACAACCGAACCCCGTTGCTTTCCGTCAGGAGGCGCTCCGAGCCGCGCTTGCCCGCGCGCGCAAACGAGCACCGCCGATTTTGCTGCTGGTGCGGCGGGGAGCGCGTCCCATTCGGCGCCGCGGCTGGAGCAGTGCTGGCAGGCACTCACCTGCGGTGTCCCAGTGCACGGCCTTCCGGCCGTGTTGCTTGCCCGGTTGGTTGCCCATGGCGCTGCGGGGTGGAGGGCCGAGGGCGGAGCGGGCCCTGCCACCGCGTTACCGTCCCGTCGCCAGCGGGTGCGCTGGGAGACCCTCCGCCTCCGCGTCGCGTGCGGCCGTCTCCCGAGCGGCGGCGTTCCCCGCCGCCGCCGCCGCCACCACCGGCACCGCCGTCTCGCCGCCTCGATATAGCCCTGCGGCCCTCTGTAGTTCGCGGGGCGCCCGCCGGGACGTGATGGCGCCACTCGGCGGCCGCGAGCCGCGTTTAAGTAGCGGCGCGCTCCGGGGACGAAAATGTTCCACTCGCGCCCACATTCTTTCCCTTCCTTGCCTCCTAATTACTTTCTTTTTATTGTTCATTTCCTGCAATTTCATTTTCTTCATTAGCGATTTCTTTTCTTTAAGTCTCGCGTCTTTCTTCTTTTGTCTTCGGCTTTCTCTTTTGAAGTTCACTACGATTTTCTTTTCCACATATTTACTGTTAGTTCAATACTTACAAAACTAAAGTATTTTAAATACTTGTAATCGCGCATATATATATATATATATATATATATATATATATATATATATATATATTCTCCTCCCATGTTTAAAGAATTCGTTGGAACAATAGCAGCCGCAGATCCACAGGGATGAGGGAAATTCCCCCGCAGTAACAATTATTTCAACTTCTCACGAAACTCCATTACTCCGGCGATCCAAGCCTGACATTGTTGAGCTCGGCACTTTGACCGGCTGCTCGAAAACGGAAGGGGGCTGGAAGCAGAGCGATTTCAGGCCGCACCATGCAGAACGCGACGAAGCACATTGGGATGATTGGGAATTTTTGAATTCGCTAGGAAAAGGAACTTCAATGAAGTCTAGTGTCTTTTTACATTAAAAGGGTTGTTGAGCGCGAGAGGGCGCCTGCGCTAGACGCACATCGATGCGAGGGACCTTCACATTTGTCTAATAACCTTTCGCGGGCCACAAGAAATGGTAGCGCGAACCTCCACTTGGACAATCCTGACGTAAAATATTTTAATTTTAAATTGCGTATTTAAAAAGAATTACCTTTTTTATAGTTCCTATTATCTTTGTTCTTACCCCTCAACCAATCCCCCCACCAAATTCGTCTGTGGATCCGTCCTCGGCAATAGTAATGTCAATAAGATCGGAAAACCAATAAAAGTTTATCAATGTACACAATTCATTATTTAAAATATGGGTGTTGTGGTAAGATATGTTTGGCATTTTAAAAATAATTAAAGATGTTGTCATTGCCAACAATGTTTTTTAATTCAATAGCAGCTTTCGATGGCTTAGCCATCATCATCAGTTGTCTGCTAGATGGAAGCCACAAAACGACTAGTCGGCAATTGTTGGCAATGACAACATTGGCAACATTGTTGGCAATGAAAACATCTTTAATTATTTCATTATTTAAAGCTTATTTCTGCAGATTTTTAGAGAAAAAAAGCAACGAATGATAATCTGTCACCTCGTTATGAAAATTAAACTAAAAAATGTACGTAATATGTACCCCTATAAAGTAATAGAAGCTCTGAAATGTAAAAAGAAATAAATGTAAACATAAATGTAAACAATTGATTTGCCAATGATATTAAGACATTCAGTTTTGAGTTTCTTTTAAAGTCATTATAAACACTGCAAAACCATAACATATTACCTTTTCACTTCGAAAGCAACAATGCACATATTCACACAGTCCACACTCCAAATTCATAGTTTTTAACTTGCAAGATCATATTGTAGTGCGAGGGAATCAAATAAGTGGCTTGCTTACGGAGGTTCCTGTATTTATATAAGAAATGATATTGATTCCATCTTCTTGTCAGAATTCAATTTATATGCAGTTGAAAAAGTATTTTAAATAACAGTCGTACATCTTACTACATTCAAAACTATCTTACTTTGCATCTACATACCTCCAATATAACGAGCTTCAGAATATTTAATTTCCTTAGAAAATGTTGACATAAAATTATTTACGGACCAATTGCTAAAGAGATCATGTGACACGGTTTATAACGCTGTCAACACAAATTTTAAAAAAATATTTTCTCAAAGCTTTCATTTTACATCAACGAATGCTTTCCTCTTAAAAAGAGAAAATTAAACTTTTCACAGAAAAATAATACTTGGATTACACAAGGAATTAGAACATCGTGTAAAAACAAACGTACGCTTTAATTTATTTCTAAACATCATAACCTATCACCAGGTTTCCATGTCTACTTCCGAGAATATAGAAGAATTTTAAGGAGTAGTAAAAGTTCAGGCAAAAATAACGAATAATAATCAGGATATTTTGCATGCTAGTAACAAAACTAAATCAATGTAAATATCGTAAAAAATACGACCACATCACCTCGGTACTTAGTATTGAATGTTTGTTTTAAAGGACAATGAAAGGGAAGCAAGTAATTCGGAAAAAATGGAAAATCTTTTCAAACAACACTTTTCTAGAACTGCGGCTGAACTCGGACTTAAACTGCAAAATTCAACATCAATACCTTCCCAAAAAAGTCTCGACATGTTTATTTCCGAAACCTTCAAACGAAATCTTACGAATAGTCAGTAAACTAAAAAATAAAAATTCATCTAGTTTAGATGAATTTCCGGATTGTTTATTGAAAACTTGTGCACCTGCCTTTATACACTTGTTAACAGCATTTTCAAAGTTTCTTTATGGACAGGAATATTTTCAGAAATTTTCAAAACAGCAAAAATCAAGCCACTTTTTAAAAGAGGGAGCAAAAATGAAATTCAAAATTATCCACCAATTTCTCTTTTGTCAGTTTTCTCACAAATATTAGAGAGGCTCTTCTATACGCGAATGGACATTTTTCTGAGGAAAAACGAAGCGTTTTCAGACACACAACACGGTTTTTTAGACAATCAAAATCTACGGAAACTGCCATTTTTTCTTTTCTTGAAGATGTTGCTTCATCAATGGATCAAAATAAAGCACCCACTGGAATATTTTTAGATATTTCGAAAGCTTTTGATTGTATTGCCCTAGATTGGATAACCTCGCACCTTAAACATCGATGTCAAAGAGTAGAAATACTGGCAACAAGGGACATCATTTACTTATCTTTCCTATTCTTTACCAATTGAATATGGGGTACCGCAAGGCTTGATCTTAAGTCCTATCCTCTTTCTGTTATACTTAAAAGATATGCCCCTTTCTATTAAAAATGGAAGAACAGTTATGTTTGCTGACAAAGGTTCTTTGTAAAAACAAACAATAAATAGTACGATTTCAGAAGTATCAAATTGGTTTTGTAATAACATATTAATAGTTAACGAATGATAAACAGTTTCAATGCATTTTTGCATTTCAAATCAACAATCGCATGTTTCATTGAAAATGAATAATATCCAATTAGCTGATGTTAAGGTAACAAAATTTCTAGGCCTCCCAATTCAGGCAAACCTCAAATGGAATGTACATATAACAAAAATAACAACTAAATTAAGTTCATTATGTTACGCATTCATAATTTTTCAAATTCTGCCAGCTTTCATGCACCTCGTTCCGTGTATTTTGCAAATGTGCATTCATACCTGAGATATGGCATACTATTCTGGGGAAGCTCATCATGTAGTACCCAGTCATTTAGATTTCGAAAGAAAATGATTCTAATAACGGAAAAATGTCATCCGCGTGATCCCTGCAGGCCTCTCTTCATTGAGCTTGGAATCTTACCATTGCCTTGCCTATTTTTTAAGAATATTTAATATTTGTCAAAACTGACTTCCTAAAAGGTGGGAACATACACAATACTGATATTTATATTTCTAATACCCGTCGTAGAAATCACGTTCATCAAGTGTGTCAACAGCTCACCACCAGAAATCCACATACAATACATGTACGTTACTTTACAAGGCATTGCCAAATGACAGTAAACCATTGAAGTAGTTACACAGTTATACACTATAATGAATTAGTTTACATTTGTATTGTATATTTTAACGACTTAATATGCTTGTAACAAATAATGAACTTCAGCTTCCGGGTCAATGCCCCGCATCTCGATCAGGTTTTTGTCCAGTTTCCCTGATCCATTAAGTAAATGCTGGCCCCTTGTTTTGTTTCTGAACATAAATGTAGCTTCACTAGATAGATAGATTTATTAAAGTTCGCTTTGAGCTAATGCTCGGTGGCAAACATGATAACAATTAGAATTAGAATTACAAAACAATTTTAACATTTAGAATTAGGTTTACTATTAGAATTAATAATAATAATAATAATAATAATAATAATAATAATAATAATAATAATAATAATAATAATAATAAAGGTAAATGTCTCAGTCAGTATTATTCGAGATGATGTAGATGGAATGAAGCATATTTTTGAATTTAGCTACATTAGAAGGAAGAGCCTCTAGTGCTTCTGCAGGTAGGTTATTCCAATCTACTATAGTGCGATTCACAAAGGAGAACTTGCCTACATAAGTTCTTTTCTCTCTACACTGTATTTTCCAAGGATGGTCTCCTCTGCTTTTAGAATCTGATTTCTGTAATCTTTTACCGATATCTGCCCATGGTGTGTCCCCTCTGTATGTCTTATACATTACGCATAAATGTGCCCGTTCCCTTCTCTTAGATAAGGACTCCCATTCTTCTCGTTCGTCACCAACGCACCCGTCATTTACAAACTTTGAGGCCCGTTTTTGAATTTTATCTAACGCTTCGATTTGCCCTTTTCTGTACGGGTCCCAGCATGCCGTTCCATATTCTAAAATTGGACGAAAAAGTGTAGTATATGCTGGGGATCGGGCACTATGTGCACGTTTTGTTTCACTCTCGATTTGCTTGTAGTGGTAGGAGTAGAGGTGAGAGCGAGTTACTATATTGTTAGCAATGCAGAAAATCAAATCTTCAGTTCTGTATAACTCTGGAACGAAAATGTGTAGTTTTTCAAATGTTGCTAATCTCGCGCTTTTTAATTTTATTTTTTGTACTTTAAAGTTTTTTATTTGAACATTTACTCATCTTTCAACTGTTTATAATTAATATGATAGGAAGGGATACGGGAACTGAATAAAACGTGCGTAGATGATCTCCCCCATTCATCACATACAAGTTTTACTGCTTTTTCCACTTAAATCTAAATGTAAATCGAGAACCACAAAGTTGCTCACAATTAACGACATTCATTTTGTCGCTCTCGTGGACGTACAAGAAGATATTTTCATTAAGAGCAACTGATGTACAATGTAGAATTTATTTCAAATCCTGTGTGTCCTTCCAATTCCCACAACAACGATACAGCAACATCTCAGACATCAGAAATAACTAGTTCTGCTACAGAATGTCACAGACTTTCTCGTAATAGTTTTCTAATTACTTTGGTTTTCCCTAGCTTTGAGATATCGAGAAACGTTATATGACGTCTTGAAATCAAATGTACTCATAAATATAATAATGTAAACAAATCGCCGCTAACGTAAATATTAGCGACGTGAGAGACAATTTTAAAAAAAAAAATTGTATTTTTAAACATACAAAATGATAGGGCAAAATGACGTTATAACAAAATATATAGCAAAATAACTCGGGAATGAAAATGTCTATCTTTTCAAACTTTGCTAATATCGTGTTTTTTAATTTAATTCTTTTATTATTTATTTTTTTAATTTTTAACTTTTTCTCATCTTTTAACTAATTATATTTAAAATGATAGGAAGGGATTCTGGAACTCAAAGAAACGTGCACAGATGACTTTCTCACCCATACGTCACATACAGTGTTTACTGGATTTTTTACTGATTAGATCTAAAATCTAAATCTACAACCCCTTATCCCAAGGCCGAGAGGCTGGGTCACCGCTTGTCGGCCAGGGCCAGAAGCAGGCTGGCGAGCTAGAGGTCAGGACAGAACTTTACATGAAGCCTTAACATTTTCAAACTTTCCTAAAAAATGGCTCACATTCTTTAATTAAACTTTGTATTTAGAAAGCGAAAAGGACTTGAAGTACTATCTTTGAAATGGAATTGGTAAACCATCTGACAAGTGACTAAAGTATTCTACATGTTCCACAGAGTCTAGATATAGTCCATCATCTATGAAAAAATAAGTGTCCTAGAACAAAAGACAACAATAACAAAAATAAAATTTGAATAATCAAAGCAGTTAGACAGCTGTTAAAAATTCTTTATACAATTTTTGAGACTTACAACATCGCTCAAATTAATTAGAACACTGTAGAGACAGAAATACTTTATTGGTGCCACAGGTGAACTCCAGAACATTAAAAGCAAATATGTTCACCTTTGTTTTTAATCTAGGAGAATATGAACAGAATAATGACAATACAGAAAAGGACTTTAGACACATTTTCGACTTGCAATCCAGACAACCGTGTAGAAACTACTATAAAAAATAATATAATGACTGTAATAGCGTTGTACATTTACAGAATAATATTGCTAATGCAAAGATAGACCACTACACGGTTCACCCAAAACGAAGAAATGTGTCACTACAATAAAGCATCCTGTGAAGTCAGCATCCACATTTGTGGGCCCCTGACACTGCAAGAGTGGTTGATGGCGTTGACGTTGGAGCTCGTTTTCTCCGTTCCGTGGAGTCGCGGAGTTGGCGGCTACGAGCCCCGCGGCCGAAGGGACAAAAGGTGCTGACTGACTGCGACGTGACGACACTTGACAAAGAAAATAAAGAAGGACTAATTCACGCAAGCGCTCAACGCCCAACAGGGGTTAAAGAGAAATTCAAAAATTGAATTTCAAAAATTGCTAAAGTTCAATTATTTTAACAACATTTACTGGCAACTAGAACATTCACAATAGAGGTTTCTTCCCGAATGAAATCTGTTCAAGACGTCTCTTGGAATAAAACCGTAAACACGTTTTTAAAAATATGAGCAGTTTTGTCGTAATTATGAGTGAATTATAGACAATTTTTAAACAATAGTTTTCTCAATAATTAGATATTTAGTTTAAGTTTTTTTAACTTATGGGTCATTAGACTGTGGCGTCGTTAACACGAGGGCCAGAACCGTTAGGTTGGTGAAAGTACGCTGCGGGGGAGGAA
>BOPP01000043.1:1398371-1414897 GCA_017312745.1 Gryllus bimaculatus
TATATATATATATATTGTTCCTACGTGATTTTCTTCTATATTATTTTGAGGAAAAGATTTTGCGTCACACATTTTTAAATAAAACCTTCAAACAGGCTCTTGGTTTTCAAATATCAGAGTTTACTTCCTCGAAGTACTATGTACTTATGTAGTAAAGGGAAAGTATTAGAGTACTACGCCAAAATCCGCTGCCTTTTACCAGAAAAACAATGTGGGGCTCTGGCGTCGAAACGAAGGTAAATTAAGTTCTTATACTTAGTGCAAAGTAAATTACATCCTTTATCACGTATAGTCAGAATCCATGATTAGTAGCTCCTTGATAACAAAAATTTGATTGACTGCAAACAGTTTCTGTCGGTCACTCTATCTGTCAATCTGTCGATATGCCTATGGTCAACGCCAGCCAAATTGTTGAGATGATTTTCTTCACCATTGATTTTCCGATCTGAACGATCTCAAGGCGCTGCGAGTCTAAAACTAGAATTTTGATTTCAAATCCTTTTCTGGTGGGAGGGAGTACTTTACATGACGAGGTGGGAGGGAGTACTTTACTTTGCCAGACGTTTGATTACGTTTCAAATTGAGGTGAGAATTCAAACAAATAAAATTTTCATTTAACGTTTTTACTTGACTAATGAATCAGCGCAAGGGGAGACGTCTGAGGTATCCAAACCGCGACGAAGCGCGCCGTCCACCTCGCGCCCGTTTCGGGAACTTCAGCTCTCCGTGCCTTCGCTTGCCTGAGTGCACTCTCGTTGAAATGTGCAGCCACGTAGCTCACACATGCGCGTGCGCTTGCACATAGAATAGTACTTTCGACTATTCCACGTTTGAATAAGACAAAAGGAAATAAAAAACTGAAAGAAAAGAGTACATCCAAGTATGTGGTATAATTCCATGTCAATTGCACTCTATATTAATTTTCTTAAGTAAGTGTTTCAAAATTTATTCCAATTTCTTATGTACAATCTAGTTACCGTTTTCATGTTTCTGAGACGAGATTTATTGCTTCCAGGTGTAAGCTCATACGGCATTGTCCATCGCCACTCCATGTCACGACTTCAACTGTCGCTTGCTTCTTTCAAAGTAAAGGTTTTCGCAAAATGTAGGGGTTTCGTGCTATCGGTATTCTACATTAGGGACTCATTGGATACGTTCCGGCTCTTGTGACATGAAGTGCCAATTTGCAGCCTCGCCGATTCTCTCGCCCCTGGTGAGCAATGGGACTCGTTGTTTCTGATCTTTCAGAAAAGGGGAGGTCAAAGTTCGAAATTCGATAAGTGAAACTGAATGGGCAATTACCGTGTCTCCTGAAGAACTATTTACCAAAAAATTCCCAATTTTTTACAAAATATTATTAAACATCGATTTTGAACCAGGGGTAGGTACCGGTTGTGGAGGCTCATGGCACCAACTAAGTTAATGCAGTGTGTTTGACCAAGAGCCCAAGGGTTCGAGCCCCGACTGTGCCCGAATGGCAGACGTCCGGCCTCTCCTGTAGGGGTAACACCGCGTCACAACCCCTACGAACTGACCCCTCGCGCTCGCCATACACTGTAAGCCTGGCGCCGGAGCTGTGAGCAGCATACACTAGACAGCGCTGTTTCGCATTTGATAGCCGTGTACGTGCAGAGACGTGACTGCGCATTGCCGTGGCTGTGGGGGCGGCAGGCGTGTTTGGCGCATATCTCAAACACCACAATAAATACATTATTGTGGAGGAGGAGGAGGAGGAGGAGGAGGAGGAGGAGGAGGATTTAAATTATAAATATTGTTGTAACTGCTAATATGAGGCTGTAAGTATGACCACCGCTCTGATAATCGTATTAACATTTATTTGTTTAAATTAATCAGTAAAAAATGATTTATTTTGACAGTATTGTTACTCCCCACTCTCACGGAGGTAGCGTGCGAATTTACCTTATTCTAGTGCAGACGTACCCCAAGGCCTGTGCCAACCTTAACTTAACCTTAACTTAGCGTACCCACATTTAGAGTTGAATATTTCGATGTTGTGCATTAGTAGATTTTTTTTAATTTGGGTATAAATTAGTCTTTCTGGGATACACTTTTTCAATATTGTGATAAGTGGGTATGCTAACTTTACGGACAATCTAAATTTATCTCTTCAACCAACCATTGGGACGCGTTTGACGCAGAACGCACTTTCCAATGGATCATTGCACAGAATACGCCACAACAGCTTGGTTCAATCTAGCAAATATTTAGGGCATGACTACAATTCCTGTTACGTTCCTGCCTGGCAAAATTATGTACTAGCAGTTTTTTCACCCTGGTGGCCACATGAGAGCACTGTTCTTACAATGCAATACCTCGCAATGACACCGTCGCTCCCCCGACGGCCGGGGTTCGACGCCGCTGGAGGAAGGTCGCTACCTCGCGACATCTGCCGGAAGCTCGCAAAACCTGATGGGGTTGGAATGTGCGAGTGCTAAACGGCCAATGCGTTTAAGCATAGCGCGCACTTAGTCGGTACGGCACAATGTACATTTTATGTTGCGACGGAACAATCCGCACATTCCGCAGTTAGTAAGAAGTACTAAGGACTTTATTTTTTCATTTCTTTTTCCTTCTCTTTTTCCTTTTTTCCTTTTCTTTTCTTCTTCTTCTCTTTCTTTTCTTTCTCCATTTCTTTTCTTTCTTTCATTTCTTAAAGATGCCGCTTCATCAGTGGATCAAAATGAAGCACCTATCGGCATAGTCATAGATCTCTCAAAAGCATTTGACGTCATTGTTAAACAAAATATTTTATTTTCGAAATTACAAGCGCGTGGAATTCGTGTTTGCTCTAGATTAGTAATGTCCAACGATATTAAGTCAGTAGAAATACCGTACTGAAAAGATATTATTTACTCAACTTTCCGATGTATTGGCCAGTTGTGCATGGGGTCCCGCAGAGTTCACTTTTAGGGCCTACTCACCTCTTCCTACTATGTGTAAACGATATGCCCTCGAGACGAAATGACAATTCTCTTTGCCGATGATACGAGTATTCTTTGCAATAAATAAACAGTAACTATTACAATAACAGATGTTTCAAATTTGTTCCGTAATAGCACATTAACAGTTTCAACGCAGTTTTTTTTATTTCAAATAAACAATTGTCCACTCCTTTAATTATGAACAACTGGCAGATGTTAAGGCAACCTGTAGAGTACCTCTATTCAGTCATATCTCAAATGATCCATTTAAATGAATTGAACAAAAAAATAAGTTCTTTGTAGTAAGCATTCACAATTGATTCTAATTCAATCAGGCTGCATGTTACTCGTAGTGTATATTTCGCAAATGTTCGTTCCCGCATGAGACATGTCATAATAATCTGAGGAAACACATCATATAACTCCCAGATTAAGATTAAAGAACAGAATTAAACGAATAATAAGTAAATCCCACCTACGTAACTCTTGTAAACTTTTCCTTATTACGCAAGGGATTTTAACAATGCCGTGTCTCTTGATTTACAAAACAGTTGTCTTTGTAAAAGTGACTTTCTCAACGGTGTAATGTATTTCCTACCAATACAGTTGTCTATAGCACTCGACATAGAAATCATATACATTAGGTGACGGTAGCGTCAATTCACTACAAAAATCTACATACAATACATGTTCATTATTTTACAACTCACTGCCAGATGACATTAAACACTTAAATACCATACACAAGTTTAAACGACAAGTAAAACCGTTTCTACTGCCTAACTGTTTCTGTATAATTAGAGACTATATTGAGCATCTGAAGCGCATATAATATTTGTTTTCACAAAAATATTTGATGCGCTACTGATGCGAGCTATTTGAAGCGATTAGACTGTGCTTTATACGCAATAAAAACAGCAAAAACGCGCATATACGTAAATATATTTGGTAATATATGCAATTCAAAAAGAAAAAACAGACTAATGTAATTTATAAGAGAAAATAAATTAAAAGTGTAATGTGAAAAATATGTTTACAGCAAAAAAAGATACAGAAATCGTATAATTTGTTACAAGCGGCAAACATTAAGGCTTAATTTTTAAAAACAAACATTTCTTAGGAAGTTAATGGGATAAGCAGTTAATGTATATTTCACAAAATAAAACATTCACCAATTCACAGGTCTGATTCTTTTAGCGCCGATTAACGTTTGCGCCTTGTGTGGGCACGCATAGGCGCTCGGAGGATGCACATTTCATTCGACTGATCCTGCCGATGACAGGTCTAGCAGCTTCTCGAGCGACTTCGCGCGAGGCAGACGTGCGGCTCAGCGCTTACACGCTCACGAAACTCTACTTTTTAGGCTTCTGTTCGCGGATGAGGGGTAAATATGCAACAAAATATACAAATATAACCCAAATATGAATAAATATGTAATTATTGTGATATATGCGAAATAAAATAGCATAAATGGATTCTATATACCTACAAAAGTATAAATTTGTTGAAACAGGATGTTTTAGTTAACATAAAAATGCAAATGCATATAAACCACAGCCCTAGCAATCCATTTCACGTGTGATGGCTGCGATGTGTTAAAATGGTCAGAAAGTGCAGTATTATAATATGATGTAACTGTATGAGTAGAAAGTATGTGCTGTTGTAGAGCCATCATGTTATATTGTGTCATTGATCATCATTGATTTATGTAACATCCTGCTTTATACATACTGAACAACGATCAGCAACAAAAACAAGGAAGAACATTATTTCACCTACGCGTCATGAATTTTACAAGAACTCCCACAAGCGGATGTGCAGATGCACAAGTGTAAAAATGTGAAAACTCATGTTTTATTTCAATTATTTTTATAACAGTTTCTTTTGCAAATGTTTGTTAAAACAGGCTGTAGAAATAAAAAATGCAAGAGTTCAGCACACAAAGAAGTATTTTTTTATATTCTCTCCTTATAACCTAAAAGATAATAACTAAAACATTACAAAACTTTCAATTCAAAAAGGAATCAAGTCTAATAATTTTATATTGCATGAAATGTATCGCATGAAAGCACCTAAATCTTATCCTTTTAATACAAGGATAAATTATAAGAAGTATTATTCTAAAGTTTTCAAACAGTATAAACTGGTCCCTGTAATAAAGTACTCCGTAAAATATTTGTTACTATTTGTATAAATGTTGGTGGGAAAACCTCCTACAATTGATTCTGTTACCTGAATGGAAAAAGTAATTTATTCATTTTTGTAATTATAGATAATCACTTCTTAATACTTTTCCTTATTTGAAAATATATTTATATATTGGAATTTTACTCTTCAATTTTTAGAAGAATAAATCACAAATATGTATCGCAATCTCGTTGGTTACATTTTCAGGTACTGTAATATACAAAGAAATTTTATTCAGAATATTGTGTTAAATTACAATTTTAAAACAATATTATACAAATAACAATTAATGTTAAATAATGACTGTTCAGAAAAATATTAAATAAATATAACAAAAACAGGATCACTATTAAAACGAAACATTTTTAAGAACATACGATCAAAGCTTACGTACACATACGATCAAAGACAAAGAGCCATGAGACACTCACCTTGAGACAGTTCAAATAAATATTTAGACAATTAAACTTAATGCGTGTAACGTAAATGTAATACGCAATAAGCATTTCGCACAGAACATTCAAAATCTCTAGAACTCATATGGAAACTTGTCTCTTTGATCGATTACTTCATTAAAAATGAAGAAAGCAATGAAGGGAAGATTGATTGAAATTGTGGATTGGACGGCACCGGTGTGGAGAGAGGGTAAACAAAAGAGGAGAGGGTGTTACATTTTAACGGGAATATTCAATATTTCGCCAATTTTGTAAATGAAATTGTCATATGCGTAAGTAAAAATGTTAGTTTCTACAGTCGAGTTTAAAGTCTCATGATTTTTAACAATAATAGTTTGTTGTTTTTTTTGTTTTGTCTATCGTGCTCCAATTACAAGACGAAAACATATGTTCCTTAGGTGGCATTTTAATTTATGTCCATGGCTCCTCCTCGCATCGTCTTAAGCTATGAGATCGCGATTGCTGCCTCCTCCCCATGGCTCCCGGCGGTGTACGGAATCGTCGCATTTGATCAGAAGTGGTCCAGTCCGATGGATCTATGACCTCCAGCAGTGCCAGGGACGGGGACGTTGTGCAGTGCATCAGGATGTCAAAGGGCAGTGATGAATAGTGGGCGGAGGACTGCGGTGAATTCCTCATGGAAACCTCGTCGTCCAAGCCCGATGATGATGCCTCGGGACCTCGAAATCCGGAACGTGTCACAACGCTCGAATTTTGGGACGGTCTCTACTGAGTCCCAGCACCGGCACTGGAGGATGGAACGCGGCCAGAGCCAGTGGTAAAGCACCTTTTCGAGCAGCCGCTTGCGCGGCTGGCGCTGCAGGAAGTGACTTCGTCTTATTTTGCACCACGATGTTGTACTTCCCGCGAGCGTATTGGTTGAGCATGTCCAGCGGGTCGCGGTCGTACCGCACCGCCACATCTCGCAGGAAACCCGCGAAGCGCCGCGAGTTGGTTGCCGCTTGTTTGTAGCGCCACGGCGGTCTGGAATCCAACTTTTGGAATCCCCAATGCACCAAGAAGGCGTTGTTCAACACATAAAACTTCCAACCAGCTAGAAACATCTCGTACGCCTGTGTAGAACAAACATTACTATTATTATTATTATTATTATTATTATTATTATTATTATTATTATTATTATTATTATTATATATTAATATAATTATTATCATAATTTTATTATAATTTTCATTACTTTTATCATCAGCTATCTTAAGTATTTTTCGAATTTGAACCTCTTCCCAGCCACCATATGTCAGTTACAAGGGAGAACAGGTCCCACTCTCCCAATAAGTCCCACTCCACGTGACTGATTGCGGAGAGATAAAGAGAATGGGTAAAGAATGGGAAAGGAACAATGCACGCGGTCAATGACGCGTTGCTCAGGGTGGTTGGATGTCGCGTAATCGCAGTGCTACGGTTGCCATCATGCGCCATCTAGCGGCACGACTGAAAAAAAACTCGAAATACAGACATAATGAACCCACCCTGAAGTAAGGCCTTGAGGGGCAGAGTCATAAAAACCACGGTACAGCTAAAATGGTAAAGGAAATAATTTCCACAAAAGGTTTAATAATTACCATATTATGGATTACCACAAGATATCTGCTACCACCACGGATTTGTCACTATAGCTGTTTGAATTCCATTACTTCACTTTTTATGAGAGTCTTAAAATGTGAGGACACAAAATGACCCTCCCTCGATCAAAACAGGGATCAAAACATTATACACATTATGTTTAAACTAGCGTATCCCTGAGAGAACCCAACCTCTTCCCATCTTTCCATTTCCATATTCAGCCTTTAATATATATTTTTCGTCAAGACTCTTGTCCTCCGTTACTTGTTCTGTATGTCACCTTGAATTGCACTAAGTGAACGTATTTTATAAACACCCTTATCAATACAAACTATTCTTATTTAACTTTAGTACCAAATAGAGAGGTAAACGCGAGCAATTTACTAGCATAGAATATAAAATAATTAGTTTAATTTCACATACAGTTTCAGATTGTGCTCGTCTGAACAGATGGGGTAAAACCGAGAAACGCCGAACCAGTAAAAATGCAATAGAATGTCCAAGAAAACCTCATCCTGTAGATATGGTGATTCTCATACTATAGATATCTGTTCATATGGATTACGGTGCGAGTAAAAATTTCATTGAGGCATTTGGCGTCAAAAGTCCAGGTTTTAAGATCCTAGAACGCTTTGTTTTGGATTTATAGAACTAGATAAATTTCAACAACGCTGGCCCAGTGTTGCGAGTTGCATCTGACCCAAATATTGAGATGCCCTTTTTTGCCAACAAATCCTTCATATTATTAAAGTTGGAGTGCAATTTGTGAAATCTCGACGAAATTATCATTCTTTAGAGAACCTATTTCAAAATAGATTTGTGGCTGCGTGTGAGAGCCGCTAATCTATACTACATAATAATGTAAGAAAGGATCGTTTACATTGGTTTAGAGGGCAGAAATGAAACATTGGAATGGAGTATTTTTTATCTTGTTTAGCAGGGTATCAGGAGAGATTCAACTTTTAACTGGTTATTGTGCAATACAAAACAAAAAATTAATATCTCGCACCCGATAAAAATGTGACAAAATAGAAGTGAAGAAATTTGTGAACAAGTCTTATTTAAGAAATTAGAATCTAAGCGAGGAATGTCATAAAAGTTTCATTTCTGAAATAGCGGCTGGTTACAGCTTTGCAATATTGGTTCTTATTGTCATTCTTCTACTACACGTATTCTTCACAGAGCATAATGAACTAAGCAGTTTGAATTCCTAGTTTTCGGCAAATAAAAAAAATTTACGTTTATGTTGGGCATTCAAAATTCTTTCAAATTCAGTCTTCATGCAGATAATTTTGCAAATGTGCATTTCCACCTAAGAGATAACATAATATTCTGGGGAAATACATCCTAAAGCACCGATACGCAAAGACAAATGAAACAAATTGTTCAAATAATAAGCAAATGTGATAAGTATTCCATGTATAAGCCTTTCGTCATTGAGATTGGAATACTACCATCGCCGTTTAAGGGCTTCGGTGATAAGACGGTAAGGGTATCCGCCTGTTACATCCAAGCTTGCGTGTTCAAATCTGATCGAAGGTATGGATTTCTACCGGTGAAAAAAAACAACATCGTACACCTTCCTTCAGAGGGGGAGTAAAGCCTGCCGTCCTATGTAGCTTTACTGCAAGTCAAAGAAGCCTCTGAGTTAAATTGAAATCGCCTGATTCGTCGCCCGAATGAGCTCAGAACATGGCATGTTTCGTCCCCTACCCTGCGGTCAGGGTTGAAGGGCCCCGAATTTTTTATTCAAAACTAAAATTTATAAAAATCCCTCTCTCTTTAACTAAAATGAACTACTGTAAGTAATTTCTGTTGCATGCAAAAAATAATTATGTTTATGTGGGTGTGGGTGTCACTTTCTTGAATGAAACTTGGAACCCCAGTGGATCTACTGCACAAAGCCTCTTGTTTTCTTTGAGCAACCCTCCGTATATGAGGCCACTATTTATTTCTTTGACCACTTCGTTTACTTAAAGACAAATTTGATGACATTATATGCAGTTTTGTAAATAAGAACTTTACTGCATTACTGCAGAACAGTAATGGCCACTACTACATAAATGTATGTGACTTCTTTTTAAAAATATTCCATACTTCATTACCATGTAACCTTCACTATATTCTTCATAAACGCCAAAAACTGCGTAAACTTACTAATACCAAAACTGTCATTCCATGAAATTGTTCCAAAATAAAGGCTTCAGAACTTTAGGGAACGCTCCTTGGTATTTTAGCAACACAGATTTCTACAAAGACCTAGCCATAGAAACCGTTCTAATATATATTACCAAAATGTCTCACACATTCTTCCAAAAACTACCCTCAGTTACCGGTGTTTCAATCTAGTTAAAGATCTTTTCTTTTTATAATAATATTTTATTTTGCAATTTGTTTGGGTACAAACATTTGGCAAAATTACATACAAGTTAAAGATGTAGGTAATTTCAATGTAGGTAAAGTGCATCCCATGAATCCTCGTCTACGTAACCGACCATTCACATCTTCCTCCGCAATATTAACGATATTAGATAATGAAATAAATATTCCACCCATCAACAATCAACATGTGTTCTCTCACTTGAATACTCGCGCTGCTCCATTCTAATGTTTAATGGGAGGTCGCCGTTGCCACCCCCTTCGCATATTTTCCACCTGAAAATGCTCGCTCCTAACAACTGAAAAGCCGGACGGCGGAGCGGTGTATCATCACCTCATTCTGCAATATAAATATAAAGAAAGACAAAAAATGAAACGGTACTTAACATTGAGTAATGTGTCCACTATTTCTTTTCCCGCCGTACCAGGGAAGGAAGCCATCGTCCTTTTTTCCGCAATAAATTTATGTTTTTAACACATTAATCTTTAAATATACCATACTCACGCTCATAAAGTGTTATTGTTAATGTTGCATATGTTTAATTGTTAATCTAGAATTAATGTTTGTAATAAAGAATCTGCTTCTATATCTACACCTGAATTACAACTGTCGCTCATTTACAAATTAATATAGTAAGTGTATTTCAACTGTTCTCCTTATTTAGAACAGTGTCGTTTCTTATATACAAAAAGGTGTGAAAACTAAATGAACGGCTAGAACCTTTCATGATTGAATCTAACTAATGACTACAATGTGGAGAAAAGATTTTACGATATTAGGTATCGTAACATTTACAATACTCGATTGTCTGCCGATCTCAGCCTTATAACCTCGTTTCTTTTACATATCAGAGTACGGAAATTTTCCTATCCCGCATTCCAATAAAATGAATTATGTCATTCATATCCTAAATAACCTTTTATTAACGTGAAAAACAGTTAATAGCTGTGTGAGATATTACGAATTCGGGAGAAAAGTGCAATCCGTTCGCTTTTCAGGTTGATTAAGAGGCGGCAGCAATTAATTCTATGAAAATTGCAGTAGATGTTGTCAAAGAGCGTCACGTTTTAGGAAAAGAGAACAGAGATGATGAAAAAATAATTATTTTAAATACTAAAACTAGTTACATTGCGCAATGTAGTGCGAAGTTTACTGCAACATATCAAAAGTAAACGCTATAAAATATTTCTTCAAACTAAGAAATCGTAAAATATGAATTTGAAACAATTGGCAGCTTTCGCAGAATTTTGAAAACTGAACGAGATTTGTGAACCAATTAACAATTACTACAGATACTATTTTACTTGTGGTTATGTAAGCACGCACCATTGTATTTAAAATGCTCTGTATTATACTCGTATAATGTATAACAAACGATAAAAGTCTTGAATTTTTGTTACTGAATGGCATCTACATGTCCATGAGTAAGCGAAACATGGCAAAATAGCAAGAGACGCAGTTTGACCGTCAACATCCTCTCACATCCCATTAGCATTTTCCCCTCAGCCTGAGCTCGGGAGGGCGCAGTGAGCAGAATTAGACGGCATTGGCCACGCAAAACGCATTCCCTACAACTCCCCTCGATAATTCCATTTTCTAAATGTGACGCCTGAAAATCACGCACGAAAAAGGCAGAGGGAACCCACACTCCAATAGGGAGCCGTAAAAGTGGGAGCTAAAGTGACGTTGCAGCTCCCTGTTGGAGCCGCCTTCCCTCTCCGTTTCGCGTGCGTGCCCTTGAGACGCCACGTTAAAGAACCAAAAGAAAATGCTGTTGATGGGAAGCGACAGACTCAGTCAAAGGGCACCTTATAGAGCAAGAATTGCCAAACGTTTTGTTCATGGACCGTTTGAAAAGAAAGGTTAATCGACCCCCACCGACGTTATCCTATATTTCATTCATATTCATATCTGATAATTGTACATACTTGCCTTAAAGACAATAATTACGTACATCAATGTTTTGATAAATATCAATATTTTCAATAATCTTCTTGTACGACGTTTCCGCTTCTGAGTAGTTGAGTTTCTAATTCTCAGTATTGTGCAATGGTTACAAAAGGTTGAGCATTTTTAACTGAAAAGGACTCACTTTAACGGAAGAGCGGGCCTGGTGCCCCGAGTCTCGCCACGTAAAATAAGGATTAATTCTATTCAAATTCTGTTCAATTAACTGGCTCGAAGATATCTCCAGTACATATTGATGAAGTATTTTCTTCGGTGATAGAATGACGTTCTAATTTAATAGTTTAAAGTTTTCAAACATCCTAACCAATCACGTGGTCAGGTTCATGGATGCCCCGTTGTAGAAACTCGAAATGCGGCCCATATCTGTAATAAACTGCTGAAATTAAGAGTTTTAAATCTAATTGATATAATACTATGGCAGTTACAGTAATTTTTTTTTTCAGGAAAAATGGTACGTGATGAAACATTTATGACTTTGTTTTCGCAATCAGCGATGATGTAATGTAGTAATTGTATTGTGATTTAGTAAAGAAGACATTTTCTATTGGCCCCAATCGACTTGATCACCATCGACCCCCAGGGATACGATACCGACCCCGTTAGGGGCGAGAGCAACGAAGCAAAGCTGTGACAAGAAAGAAACATTGCGGTAATTATTATTCAAAGTCTAAGGGATTTTCTGCAGCCAAAATAGGAAAAGAGATATACAATAAAAGACAATCAATGTTTAGGATTTATTTCCGATTCACAATCAATGGTTTAGTTCAAGGTTCTAAGATGGTACCCATGTTATGGTGTACGGTCACAGTATTATATTTCACATACACATGTTGATCATTATCTGGTTGAAGTGCATTGTTCTGCCACTGTAGCGTGAATTTGGTACTGACACCGCCAATTTCACGCTGTAACTCCAGGAAAGTTCTCTATTTTCAAAAAACAGTTTTGCCTAATTGCTGCGGTTTCGGCGTCACACACTCTGGCCGTAGGAGCAATTGCAAGAGCAAAAAATTAGTTTTCTTTACACATCCGCAACCTGTGGATGACTAAATTCCACTTCGCTCCAATTCCAATCGCTGATCGAAAGGTGGAAATGTCTTTTAGCATAAAATTTTTAATTTATCAACAACTGTTGCATTGGTATTAAAAACTTATTTCTTTTTGTAAGATATTTCAGAGAGCGATTCTATCTCTTCTAAAATCTTCAGGAGCACTACCTGCAATATTTTGTAACTTGCGAATTGAGCATCCACCAATTCATAATAATGGATATTTGTAATAAGTGCTCGTCTTGGACCCAGGTTTTTAAATACCTTGTAAACAAAAGTTAATCATCAAAATTACCTGCCATGTCACCACACGTGCCATTTGAAAAGTACAAAAGTAAAATGCTGAAGTCAACGCAGCCGTCCGGATGGCCGAAATCGTTAAGCAGTAGTGGCCTAGCGATCTCGGACCGTAGGATGCAGGGTTCGAGTCCCGCCTCGGGCATGGTTGTGTTTGTGTCGTCCTCTCCCGTCTGTTATCACCATGACATGTCATCTTCATAGTTTCCATAACGTTAAATCCACAAGTGGTCGCTATTGGCTGCAGGGGGCATAATTTCAGCGAAACGAATTACCGTTTAAATGAAGACATTATTCCGATAGTTTCCTCATGCAAGTCCCTAGGAATCCATTTCGATAGTAAATTACGCTGGAAAAGTCATGTAGGGAAGGTAAGTGTTGTAGGGAAAGCCTGGAGATCTCTCCACTTTGTAACGCGCACCTTAAAAAAGAGTACGGAAAACACGAAGGAAATTGCTTATTTATCGCTTGTTCGACCAATAATGGAACACGGAACAATTTGTTGGGATCCGCATATCCGCAATTTTGCAGTGTAAAAATTTGGAAAGAATTCAGTGTACGGCAGCTTTAGGAACAAGAAATTGTATAAAACTTATAGCGGTCATCCTGCTTGGAAAGAAATTAATAGGCTGCTAAGTATTCCTACATAGGGGGGATCACAGGCACAAAATAAATTTAAGACCGCAGAGAACAGATGTAGGGAAATTTTATTTTACAAGTAAAACAATAAAAGAATGGAATACATTGCCTGCAAAAACTTTGAATCCTTTCGTCGTAGCGTACAACAATTTAAAAAATTAATTTAGGGTATTACTATATAAATGAAAGAATTAGCTGACAATAGTAGGTTATAGAGCGATGCGTCAGTAATATATTATTAAGTGAGGTGTCGTGAAGTGTAGAACAGAGAATTAATGTAAGAAGTGATTAAAGGGTCATAATGAAAAGTGCATTGAAGTAAAGTGCAGTTAAACAAAAATTCAGTGCGGAGTTTTATTATGTTTCTTTTTTTAAGGTAATTTTAAATGTTTTATGAATTAGACGGTTTTATATTATTATTATTATTATTATTATTATTATTATTATTAATGTTATTTTTATTATAATTATTATTTTATTATTATATAATTTGCATGTTGTATTTTATTTATATAATTAGCTGCCACCGGGTTATGCCCATTTAAAGTTCAAATAAATTTATCTAATGCCTAGATGTTGATGCGACCATAAATAACAAAAAAGTCAGTGGAATAGAACAATGCACGTGTTTGATATACCGTAACTTTATAACAGACGTTAAACAGACGTATAACAGACGTTAACAACGAGTCGTCGTTGATGGCGGGGTACTGGTTCGCCCAAATTTGAGGAATGTTTTGGCGATCAGGCGAAACGACCTTGGTGAAACGAGTATACGGCTTATAACGAGCCGTAAATCTTTTGACGTTTGCCAAAACTACTTACGTTTGCTGAAATCGCCCGTCAGCTAGATAACGGCAGGGATGCACCATACGTGGAGCATCAGGAGTGATAAATAATAGAAACGTTTTTGGTTACGACACAATGTACCTTTGATGCGACCGCGGATAGAAAGTTCCGGTCGTAATGGGATTGGTATTTCGTGTTTCCGGGTACGTCAACTGCTATGGTAAATAGTCCCCTTAGTGTAGTGTAAATCTTTTCACGTGAGGTGGCTTCCCCCGCTGGAGGGAGATCTGGTGGGAACCTACACGTCACCTAGCGTTTTTCAACCAGGTATCTCCCACCAGGGAGGCACCGTCTAAGCCGAGACAATCCCTAAGCTCCCGACATTGTGGTAGTGTAGTGCGTGTAGGCGGTGAGTGAAGAGGACAAGAGTGAGGAAGGAAAGATCACGCGCCTGTTTGATAGGTGACCCAATGTATTAGGACAACTACCATTCAGAGCAGTCGGCCACTAGAATTCTCCTCCAGACACCGGCTTCATTCGACGTAGCTATGAAGTGTCAAAAATCCTGCTCCCGTCGGAACACGAATGGTATTGCCTCCCGGTAAGAACCACTTATGGCAAAGAAGGAAGTACGTAAGCCCTTAAAACATTCTACACACATGTATATATGTGTATGATTACTTCTTAGAATTGTCGAAATAATGGTGAAAACTGTTTTGTGAAGTATAGTATGGAAAGTATAAAAACCAGTGCACTTTTCTTGAGCTCCACAATTCGTTCCCTATCCTCTTTATATGCATAGTTAAATGAATAAAAAGTGCCAACAAATCCATATTAGTAACACTTGAAAACGAGAGGTATTCGTTCCAGAATTATACTAGAAAAATGTTTTGAATCGGTAAACTAACTATTGCTTTGATTCTATAGAATTGTTAACAGAATAGTATCCTGCAATTTCCTTATACAACTAGCAAAGAAGAGTGAAGTGCAGCTAAATATAGGTCCAGAAGAAAAACAAAAGACCTTAGTATTTTATCAATGAATCAGAGAAACAGGACGACAAGTCCGATCGTAATGGGGGGAAGGTCAGTAACCCAGAAGCTGAAGTACTTTTTTTGTTACAGAAATATATTTGTTACAGAAATATTTAGGGTTATAGAGACGTCACTACGGTGACGTTAGGCTCCCGATTGGATGAGGGCGACACAGCTGACCAAGTGTCAATCGACTTAATTTTTGTGTAATCGAAGTATAGTCTCTAATAGAGTAGAAACATTTGTGGAGCAGAAAAGGTTTTTCTTATCATTTTTACGTGTGTATCGTTATAGATCCATTGCTGACCCAATATAAAATAACATACAGAGTTGACGCAGCAATGGAATATTTATATACGTCATACCTACGTGGTCACTGGCTGTTCACAATGGATCTACTGCGCTTTTACGAATTCGCAGTGTCTCAGTACGTGACATAAGAAGCACTGTCACCCGCCCGCGACATAATTTACATTGTGGGATGTGTCGGGCTTCATTGACATTTTAACCTTCAGAAGCCTCTTTGGGGTTTAGGATTCCCTACGTTTTGTACCGCTTGCACCACCTTCCCTTCGGACCTGACCTTGAACACTCCAGCTTTTCGCCCAGTTCCTCGGCGTGGTGATATTCATGGTGACAGTGTTGAAACGAAATGTGCCAGAGCCATAATACTATCAGTTTTCCATAGTTTAGTAAATACTTTTACTGTCATCAGATTACCTCAGAACTGTCAATTTCATATCCTTTTTTATTACCTATAACGTACACGACAGCATTTAAGACCCTATAGCAGGCTCGTCAAACCGCGCCCGCACAAACTACTTGACCGCCTGTGAAGCCTCTAACTCACGTCTCATCTTCTCTCCAAATTCAGAAAGGGCTGTACAAGCGAAAACTGAAGCAGCGCGAAGCGTGGATCAGTGGCTTCACACGAAATTATGTTGGCCGGATTTGTTCTAACTGAGGTTTTGAATTATGCGTATGTTCTTTACTATTTAATGTTTATTTTCTTTCTTAATTTTGCCTTGTATTGACATTTTTTCCAAGGGGCTGGAATATATTTAACTGGCAAATTCGTTTCTTTTTTCATTTTTTTTCGTGTTATTAAATCATTCAGTGATTTATTGCATTTAGGAATAATCTATAATATAAAAATGAATCGCAAAATGTGTTGGTAAGCGCATAACTCAACAACGCCTGGA
>BOPP01000043.1:1426533-1468548 GCA_017312745.1 Gryllus bimaculatus
CACAAGGAAAAAGGGAGGGGATGGTAAAGAAAGAAACCCGAAAATTGGGGCCTAAACAACCCAAAGCTAAAATTAAACCGGAATCTAATCATGCTAACACAAGAACACGTTTGGGGACCCGGACCGTAAATGAAACGGTGGAAAGTATTCGGGATATCACGAACGCGTGAAGCCGCGGGAGCGGCTACATTCAACCTAATAATCGCGGCAAGTTTTTTGAATCGAGCTGCCTTCAAGTTAACGAAGTTGTTCAATTGACTACAGTAACTTACCAATGTGTTGTTATTGGTTCCTAATAACTCGGGTTTTGCTCATATTGTAAGGCATTGGAAAATTTTTAAAAACGAAGCAAATGGATTGTGTTGGCGCAAATGGTATAGTGAAATTGATTACCATTGGACCGACCAACGGCAGAGCCATTGTAACTCATTGGTTTCAGGAATAGGAACAGATTCCCCATACACTTTTTTGAACAAAATATCCAAGGAATTATAACAATTTGCTTTCAAATTTACTTTCAATTTGGTCAACCAATGTAGTTCGGGGAAACTTTATCCAACTTTCAAGTTATGTATTATAGCAGTTAAACATACTGATTGTAATGTTTCTGTCACCTAAGTTAAGATGTTTCTTATAATCTTCAATTTCTTAATTTCATTAACATCATAATTATGCACATTAGTCCCATATTATTTTGATGATTCAGTTTTAGCGACACTTTTATTTATTTTTGATACCCATATATAATTATTTAATGATAGATATTAGTTACAACTATTAGGAGACAGATATATTTATTCAGTACAGTTCAAAGCAATGAATGATGTTTTTTTATTTACGCTGCTCTTAGTCAATGTACGTGGCCCCCCACATCATTCCAACATTTAACCGACTGTTTGATGTGAATTGTTGTGGATCTTACAGAGAAGCCTGTCAACGTTTGGCAATTGCTAGATTTTAATGAGTTCATTGGGATCAATCTCTCTATGATGGCTGTAATATCATCAATCCACTCATCAAATAACGAACATTGTTTTCTATAATCATATCTACATGCTTTCCATCAAACCCAATGGATTTGGGATCAAAGTACAAAGATGATAAGTGTGAATGATATTTAGGGGTGTACAAATACGAAATAGATGGGGAAATCCCAATATACAAATCAGTGAAGGAAAATTTACAACGAAGCATTGATTTCAAACTTGGGAAATATAGCTTGATGATGTCAAACAAACTATTTGATTCAATGAGGCCTGGGCCCGCGCCAATCGTCCATGCATGTGCTTTTTAACCAAGAGTTGAAATCGAGAAAAACTGTATGATTCTCAACACTTTGAAAGAATTTATTCAAACAAATCTTGCACTGTTGAATGAACAACAGAAGTATGTATTTGATACTCTTATGAAGTAACAACAATGATGAAAACTTGGAGGGAATTTACTTCTTAGACTGCACCTATGGTAAAGGCAAAATTTTGACTTTCATTAATATTGCAACGATTCGCTTCACATAAATAAAATTGCAACTTGCACTCGCTTCGTCCGGAATCGCAGCAACTTTTGCTTGAAGATGGTCAAAAGCACATTCAGCATTAAAATTGCCATTACAATATGCAAAGCAATGAAACACCGACCTGCAACATTTCGAAAGAACTCTGCCCATGGCAAAGGTCTTGCAGCAATGTAAATTAAATTGTTTGGGATGAATGCACGACTGGCACATAAAAAAATCTTTGGGAGGGCATTTAGACAGAACGTTAAAAATCTACGAGCAATCAATAACCAATTGGGTAGTGCAATGAATTTTATTAGCAGATTTTCGTCAAACATTTGCCCAGTGACTTCCACGAACTCAACATCAGCTGAATGAACTCAATGCATGTCTAAAGTCCTCCAATTAGTGGGAAACCATGTTCAGAGTAATTTATTTTAGCAAGAAGTAATGCGAGTCGAAGTTGCAAATGAGCCAATCTGGGGGAAACATATTCTCGCGACAACTCATTGACATTGGTAATGGCAAATTTCCCCTATAGACATGGTTTGACTGGCTGCCTTAACTTTCCTCATAGTTTTTGTCAGTTAACTCGAATCAAAGATGAACTTATTCAGAAGGTGTTTCTAGATGTTTCTCAAAAATTACAGAAAACCATGCATTGGTTTAGCCGAAACGAGCTATATTTGGCTGCAAAAACGCATTGATGTAAATGACTTAAATTTAAAAATTCAAAACTAATTGTCAGGCTGAATCGAGGATATATAAATCAGTTGATTTTGCTACTAACCAAGATGATGTAGTGAACTATCCACCAGAATTTTTAAACCAGGATTGTCATTCCTTATGAAAGACTGTCCTAATGAACAAAAAGAAATATTTTTTAAAAAACTTTAAATTCAGTCAGAGGATCTCCACTTTCTCTTCTTATTTTAAGTATTTTTCTTTCTCAATTTTATATCTCAACTTATTTCTGAACTATCTGTACTGTGACTATGGTTGCATGGGATATAAGTAAACTAGGGAAAAATACAAAAACTGGTTTTCATTTGTCTGAAAAATAATAAATTCGATTGCGTTATTCCACCTAGTTTTACACTGCCGATTGCATTCTAATATTCAGTGCGTCACGTGATGCGGCAATAAAGTCTCCAAAGAAGAGGCAGTCCCCATTAAATATTTGTTATTCACGTGTTGCGTTGTGAAATAGTAAATGTTTGTATTTTGAGATGTATAGGACGCATGTGCTGAAGATATTATGTACTACGCTACATTATTGCACTATTCCGAATTTTTTTGACGTTTACCCCTTCTTGAGCAGTATGCGTGCTACCAAGCATTTTCAATTTCTATTTTTGAAGTAATTATTACCTATAAAGATCAATTGATTAATCTTAGGTTCTTTACTCACAGATAATCAGATTATCAGTCTTTTGTTATTAAGAGATTTTGAAAGCAATATTTACACCAAAGTTTTTATTTTATTTTACACAACGTCTCAGTTGCGCCAAGTTTCCCATTCACCCGCCCCGCCCTAGAAAGCAAAGACAATAACCTTCAGGTGGAACTGCCGAGCCTTACGCCGCCTCACGAGCTGCAACAGCTCTGTCTTGTTGGCCGGGGGCTTCTGCACTTTCTGCACTTCGTACACAGGCAGCACGTACGCGCAGCGCGGGCAGTTCCGCTGCTGGGGCCGCTCCAGGAACTGTGAGAGCTGCTGGCCGAGGCCCTGCAGCGTCACCACCATGTCCACGTCGGGGCACAACAGGTACTTGCCGGGGCACGTGAAGCGCGCCAAGTTGCGCATCAGGTTCTGGGGGTAGGGCAGCTCGTTGCGCCACCGCTTCAGCATCTGCGGCGGGCGGCGCGCCAGCAGGGCGGCGAGCGCGGCGCGGGGCGGCTTGGCGCAGTCCGCGATGGGCTGCGCCATCGGCCCGACCTCCCAGCGCGCCGGCCACTCGACGGGCTGCACAAAGTGGAAACTCACCTGCGCACAGACACCGCTCTCGCTGCGTTCACCATTCACTCATTCATTAGTTCGTATGTGCAAAGTCATTACATCTGGAAGTGGAGTGCTTGTTTTCCCTCGGGTGGTGGTGGTATTGGTTTTTTCGACCTAGTGTCGAGAATCGAAACGATCAAGTGTCGGAAATCCTTCCACCATCGGGTGTTCATCTCTCGCTGGAGCGTCAGATTCGGTGCCGACCTACATATCCGCTTGCGGGGTTTTTCCCTCCGAATAACTCCCCCCACCGATCGGGCCACAACCCAGCCCGGACGAGCTCTCAGTTCCCGATATATCTTCCAGCATATGTGGTTCTATAGTATATGCAAGTGTAGGTGCGTGTGTGTAATGGAAAAAGAATGAACAAGGATGAATAGGAAAATATCTTGCGCACCGAGGATCGTTTGCTTGGGCACTTCTTCGCCATTCGCCTATTAATGATCGGAGAAAACACCAAAATCAGAGCACCAAGCCGATGAAAATCTCCTACATAAAGTGGCTGATACGGCTAAGCTATCTAGCTATTACCGCAAGTCCATCACTGTCCGGACCCGATTCCTAGTACCACTTAGTCAGAATCCTTGTAGAGAAAGGTAAAGCCGCTTCCAAACCAATTCAGTTGGTCTGCTCTCAGTAGGATAAACGCTGCTCAACATTATTTGGATTTGCAGATAAACAGCACTTTTATTGTTTAAGTGATTTATTTAAGTGATTAAATGTATTGTATTTTTTTAATTTTCTGATGTGTTATTTTATTTACATCGTGATAAGCAAGGGTCTCTAATCACAGGAAAACTCAATTTTTGGGGGAATATACATCGTATGTGATCAAAAGTATCCGAACTTGTCTAAAATGGTGTTATGGTGTGGTGTCGAATTTGAGTCGTGTTTTTCATGGAGGGGGCTTGCAACCCTTGTTGTTTTGTGCAGCACTATCACGGCACAGGCCGACGGTGACGTATGAAACACCTTCTTGCTGCCTTCACACTGTTGAAGAGCAATTCTTGGATGGCGAATACATCTTTCAACACGATCTATCCTGTTCATACTGCACGACCTGGCTTGAATCATATCGAACACCTGTGGGATGTTTTGGAACGCCGACTTCGTGCCAGGCCTTACCGACCAACATCGATACCTCTCCTCAGTGCAGCCCTCCGTGAATATTCGGGAGCCATTCCGCAAGAAACCTTCCAGCACCTGATTGCATGCCTGCGAGAGCGGAAGCTGTCATCGAGACTAAGGGTGGGCCAACACACTATTGAATTGCAGCACTACCGATGGAGGGCGCCACGAACTGGTAAGTCATTTTCAACCACGCGTCCGGATACTTTTGATCACATTTTGAATGTTACCAAGGCGTTAATAGATTATTTATGAAATTAGTTACTGATTAACCGACGCTGCTCGGATATTAATGTGTTGTCATGAGCAGAATCGACCAATCACAATTATTAAGTACCCCGCACAATCGCTTCGCTCGCCCTTCACACAATGTGCCTGTTATTTTTATTGTGTTTTAAGTAAGAAAAGTTAAAAAGTGTGTGTGATGTGCAACGGGGAGAAGTGTATTTTGTGCAAGTTTTCTTAATTCTGGGATCCTTGTCCTAAACCATGTACAAGTTGAATTGTGTATACACAAAGAAATGAGCTTTTTTGCAAGAATTTATAAGAAAATATTCGCTCCGTAATAAAATCTATTTTCAAGCGCAAATTAGCTGTAGATTTGGGCACCGATCCCTTATCATGTCCATCGTGAAAGAATATACTTACTGCCGCGACACGGAAAACGATAATTTGAACAACTACATTTCCCACTGAACTTAAAAGGAACTGCATAGATAGTGACGTTATATTATGTCCAGAAGCAAAACAAGGGACCATCTCAGAATTCGCTCAAAGGATCAGGGACGCTACGAAAAACCTGATCGATATGGGAGTCATTGACCCAGAAACAGATGTAGAATACTTGTTACAGGTTGTTTAAAATTATACAGTTCATGTGGTAAATAATACATTAAATATCGCTGTCAAAATTAATATTACTTTACTTGTTTATGCTCGATAAAGCCTCTAGTTGTATAGAAACAGTTATGCAACAGAATAAACTTTACTTGAAACTTTTGTATCGATTTTAATAGTTTAATCTGTTTTCTCATTCCACTCATCCTGTTTATTCAGCCGTCTACGAAATATCGAAAATGTCAATAGTTCACACTTTTTCGATATATCTTCTTCCACTTCCTTTAGCTGCAATACTTAAAATAGACATTTCTTCTTAATAAAACCTGTTCTTGAATGACAAATATTTAAATAAGTTCATATACATTTTTTTCGAAAATATGAGTAGCTTTCGGTGATTTGTGTGAAATATTTAAAAAGGTATTTTCTCAAAAAACGACTGTAATGTTTTTCTGGAATAGAGTGAAGTACCCTTATAAAAATGGTGCAGGGCGTATTTTCGGAATTTGTCACAATTAACATGACAAAACTACAATATTGATAACAAAGGTTTTTCCTGAATGATATCTATTCAATAAAATTTAATTTTTAAATATGAACATATTTTTAACGATTAGTTTTCGTAGTTTTTGCTTGAAGTATTGGAAATTTATGATATTTTTCTCAAATTCGACTCCAATATTTTTCTTTCATTTTCTTCTTTCAGTTTTCCGTGGTTTCGCCGATCAACACCAGGCCAATGCCGGAGCAGTACCCTAACAAACGGGCAAAGGACAGCGCGCGATCTCACCTTCCTCTTCCTTGTTCTATCCTCATCCCTTACACACACACACACACACCTAATAACACGCACCACACATGTCAGAAGATCTGTCAGGATCTGAGAGCTTGCCCCGGCTGGGGCGGTGCCCGCTGGGGCTGGGGTGGGGGGAAAAGCCCGCTAGTCGACTGTAGGTCGGCGACGGATCTCGCCATCCAACGGGGGAAAGATCACCTCTTCTCCAGAGCAACAAACCTGCATTATTAACCTGCACTCTTATGGAATTAATGATCCTGGTAGTTGGCGTGGCGTGAATCACTAAACAATCAGTCAATCAATCAATCAATGCACTCCACTGCGTTCCAGCCCATCCTCTCCGTTCCAGATCCCTGACTCTGCTCCCCACGCCCTACCCGCTCCCGCCATGCTCCACCCAGCCTCTGGCCTCACCGCTGCGCCGTTGTTTCTTAATGCGCTAATGCAATAAAAGCAACAAATTTGGTGGTACTCTATCGCAAATGGGAAACCTATCACGATCCCTCCCATGTTTCTTTTCAACCAGTCGCAAGAATTAATGCCTAAATTGATTAAAATTACTCCACGATTTTAGTTATACTGCAATAAGAACACACACACACACACATTGAATTAACTGAACATTCACATATCGTAATCGTATGTTAGGCAGAAAAGGAAAGGATCATATCTCTGGTGCAAAATGGAATTAATTTTTATTACGTACATACATAAACACACACATGCACATCACTCAAGTTTTATTTACTATGATAACTAAACATAACTATGATAACTAATATAACTCCCAAATCACGAAGAGACAATATTTTTATTTAAAATGGAGGAGGACTTAGGTGGCTCGTGTGCAACGGGCTAGCGAGGTTTCCGTGGTGCGTTCCCGGGCTCCATCCCCGGTGGAGTGAAAAATAGAGCTGAGTTTTTCTTTGCAGCCGCCCCAGTTTCTGTAGCTGGCGAAGGAAAAAGCTCAGATAGGCCAAAGTATGCTAGATGCGTTGAAGACAAACGTCATGCCTGTCCTTATTCCCAGGGAAGAATAAGAAATAAAAACAGGACTGGGAAAACCGCCAGCCTCCAGAAGTCGGATTAGTCAGCCCCTAAAATTCCAAATACATACACTTCATATTGAATTATGCAAATAATGATTTTCGTAATGAATCATGTTTCCCAACATTTCAAAAATTGCAGACTTTGCCATAGGGTGTGTGTTCAACACAAGAGGGAATGCGTTTTTCAAATTTTACGAAAAAAAATAGAAAATATTTGAAAATATTAATTTAGGTCTTCGTAGTATAAGATTTAACAGGGCATTACGTATTCACCCAGGAGACGTATGTCCCCTGCACTGTCGCGTTTGACGCTTAACCTTTCTCACTCGTGAATAAAGCGGAGGTGAAGTTTGGATCAATTTAATTTTCAGTTGCTGTGCAACCGAAGCATGGAAAGAATAATAGCTTACGCCTCTTGCCTACTTTAAAAAACGTTTCTTCCCCACAAAGTACTACGTGTTAAGAGGGCTCGCTATATAAGGAAAATAGAACAAAATATAAGAAAAGTTTCCCAGAGAAGTGGGGACTTGTGCAGTAGAAACGATTGAAGGTTAGTTGCAATAGTATTGAGTGTTTGTAGTGTGTGTGTGTGATTCTTGTATTTCTTTCAAAAAAAATATCTATATACAATATTTTTATTGGAAGTCAAAAGTCGCCAAAGACGTCAAAAAAATTAAACTTCTAACATTTTCTAAAATTCAGGGGGTTCAACAAAAATGAGATCTGAGGCATTCTGCGCCAAGTATAATTTGTGAAAACAAATAGAGAAGATATTTGTATTCATATTTTAGAAGATTTTGAAAATTGTGTGGCTTCATACCCCAACCTCAAAATATCCACTTAAAATTCAAGAGGCCGTGACGCCAACCAGTGCGATCGGGGAATATCGATTTTGGTGCTACCTACGATTTAGTCGCTAGCGCTGTTTACTGACGGGCTGACACACCATTCGCCATCAACCAATTACGTACTATCAATGATACGGATTCTGACTATACATCGAATTAAAGTAATTTTCAACATAAAAGAACAAGATTTATTCCCCTCTTCGATCCGAGGGCGCAAAAATACGAGTCTCTTTTGTCAAAATATCTCAGATTTTTGCCACTTTTTACAAACTTTCTCTTTGTTTCACAAGTACGTTATGTGGCCAGAGATTTGTTAAGAGAAACATCTTTCTCGCCGCATTAGAGCCATCTTCTATGCGAACGTGTGGCGTCTGGATGCCAGGGAGTAGAAAAGTCAGGTAGAAGAAAAACCAGCAGTCACACGTTTGCATTGAATAAGGCCGTAATGCAGTCGAAAGAGGTTTTTACTTCAATAAATCTACATAAAGGGATAACGCTTTAGCTCTCGATCCTTCAGATAATCTACACCACCTCCTATTACCACAGAAACGTATTACGGTTTCATTTGGTTTGGATTTGCTTGTGCTTTCGTGACAGCGTGTGAACAACTTTACCTTTCGACGCATCTCCGGAAAGCACGTCCGTAAGTAGCGGATGTAAATGCGCGCCAGCTGGTACTCGACGTCCGGCGTGAAGACCGCGACGGAGATGGGCCCTGCCCACGCGTGCACGGAGTCCGCGAGGTGGTGCAGGTGGTCGACGGAGGCGTGCGTGGCCAGGCCGACGAGCGACTGCGATATATTCGCCCAATCGCTGGCCACCACCACGAACGGGTGCTTGACGTAGCGCTGCGAATGGTCCCGCTCGCCCAGGTGCATGTCGAAGGGGCGCATCTCCTCCAGGGGCTCGGCCATCAGCCACTGCACGTGCTCAGAAGCGTTCTCCGTCAGCACCTACGGCCCAGACCACAATCAATGGCGCGTCCGCAGCGTGGGAGGGTTTCCGAGTGCCTCCACCATTATGGTAATTAGTTGCGATAATGTAGTGCACGTTATGTCCCTGCTGATGGCGGTGCTGTACTCTTACTGCAACGCGAGGTCCCTGTTTGCTCTCTCAAGTTATCTCCCCTAGTGAGGCACCGCTCCTGCCGGGAAAAGCTTCAGCTCCGGCGGAAGTGGTCTCGGCGGGTATAGTTGTGTAATGAATGGCAGTGTGAGTGCGTATATGTGTGAATGTAAAGGGAGAGGTAGGAACGCAGAGAAGGAAGTAAGGCGGCCCTTGGTCCACTTCTAGGATACTTCTCCAGTGTTCGTCTGGTATAAATCGGAGGCACAAAAGAAAATTACCGATAAGAGTAACCTACCCACAATAACTCTTCTACTGACAGTGAATGAATTCCATTCGGCTCTGGAGCTAATTTCAAAAATCCGCCACCGTCGAAACTCGAACCCAAGGACTTCCACATCAGCGACGCTGCAGATGCAACGGATGTTGTCACTAAGTCATCTTAGCCGGCGATGCATTCGGAGAATTACCTCGGTCTTAACGCAGGAGAAGTCATTTCTAGTGTAAACAATCATATCTGTATGTTTTACTTTATACTACAAATAGAATATTCTTTTGCCTGTTCGGCCTGAGAAACACGGATTGCCATACGCGGTTTGGGTTATGTTCTAATTTGTCGAAATTTTATCTCATCAGCATCACTCAGCGCATTGCCCGTGCACGTAACAAAGAGGCCATCATGCCGACCCCTCGTTCCATCAAGTCACAATTTTTGGTTTTTCACAGTTCGTATCGAAACTAGTGGTGTTGCAACCACACATAATTTCTTGAAATATTTGTAACGTCTCTCTAACACGCCGGGCGCGAAACGCGGTTTTTCGTTGTTTACTGTGTGCGAATATTTTCAGCGAATATTTTCACAGTGTGTGAAGCGTGGCCAAGGGTGTGCGAAACATCTCGAAGCGTGTGCAAAATATCGCGAAGTGTCTGCGAAACATCACGAAGCCTGTGCGAATCACCTGTAACGATTCGCAATTGTATTTCGTCTTGATGTCTTTGTTTATTATTTACACACTGACGAATCCATTTACTTTTGTACAAGTAAGATATTTCAAGTTATTAGATATTTAGTTTATTTTATTTTCTTGACGCATTGAGTTTCATCCACGGCATGTTAAAAAATAATAAACGCAACTTGGGCGCGAGGTGATTCCCGCGCTCATCTCTTTCTCGTCCTAGGCACGCTCGTATCAGCAATCCCCCTGTCGCCCTTGTTACGTAAACAACTATTTATATTCAGGTTCTAGCCCCTGCAATCAAAAAGTTTGGTGCCATTTCTGAGAACATTTTGAAAGCGTTGGGGCTTCGTGGAAATTAACTCCATAATTATTACATCCGTTCCAAACTCTCAAGGCCTTAAATTCCTTTAAATCAATTGGGTATTATTAATTTTAGAGAAATTCAGCTAAATGGTTCAGGCGAAAGCCTTGTAAGCCTTCAAACTTCGAACATCTCGAGAATATTTCATACTTAATTTTAAATCTCAGTACTTAAATATTTTTTATCTCTGTATTTGTCTGTATTTTTGTCTCTGTATTTATCTCTGTATTTTAAATCTGAGTAATTTTAAGTCTGAGTAAATCTGAGTTCAGATATAAACTTATCGTAATGATATCTTATTACGTCGAGTAATATTAATTTACATTTTAAAATTATCATATATTACATATAAAATAAATGATACAAAAATATATTTAATTAGATAAAATTTCGGTTAATTTAGTGCTTTTAATAGCTTTGTGTAAAATTCCAAATAATTTAAAAGTACATTTAAGAATATTCTGGAATTCTTCTGAATGATTATTGAAGTTAAGTGTAGGTAATATTTCTCTCAATCACAATAATAATTAATAAAATGTTCTAAAGTGATATTTAAAAAACCGACAGTTTATGAAAACTAATAGTGCTACAGCAGCAAATACTTTCTCGCATTATATCTAGCTTTTGCAACGTTCGTAAATACAGAGACTCCAACGAAAACGACACCTGCGCCATGTTTTAACTTTCTTTGCTCCATACTGAAAAAAATAGAAACGTTTTAGAAGTTTTTATATAAATTGCATTAAATTCAGGCAAAAATGTCGCGGAAAAAAAAGTTCCTTACCTAGTAGGAGACCTGAACTTTTAGAATGATTTCATTTCAGACAAAAATTTCTATCTTGTATTGCGTTTTAGAATGAGAAATTTTTGCAATTTTCGAAAACCCATATTTTCTGCAAAATAATTCTAGGACCAATTTTTAACCCTTCTTTGATCCATACAATGAGAAAATTTAAAGATAAAATTTAAAACTGTTTTTGAGAAAATGATTGTTTAAAAATGTCTTATACTTAATTCAAAATATGATAAAATTACTAATTTTCGAAAAATTGTTCATTACCTAATTTCAAGATCTGTGTTTGAACAAGAGTATACATTATGGAAAATATATTTATCTTCAATATAATGATTTATGAAGACGGCGAAGAAATTTTGAAACTTTGGAAATTTAAAAAAACAGAGATTTTAACGAAAATGGGACCTTTAAAGAATTCTTTTAAGAGTTCTTTTAAGAATTCTTTGCGCTATTCGAGGGCAAACGTTTTCAAAAGCATTAACAGCATTTTTTTAATTCAAACTTTTACTGAGGCTTCATGTAAAGTATCTCAAAACTTAAAAATCCTCTTCAAACTGGTGGGACCCTGAGTTACTGCACAGTAATTAGAGAATATAAATTTTGGAGAAAATCACCTCCACGATTTAGGCACAAGCGTTTGCAGGCAGACGCACGTAGAGACAAGCAGGCAAACGCATTAACGTCGTTGGATTTTTTCGCTCTCGAGGACTCATTCTGGCTACACCGCGCTTTAGAAGAAGTAATTTCCTCTACAGAGGGACACTTTTTCTTCACCAGGCCCGGCAATAACAGTTTTTCGGTCAAAATACTCCCGTTTTCCGGCGCCGCATTATATTACTTTCTTACGTAAGTACTAATAAGGCGAGAAAGTAAAATCTCTCCATCATGAACATTGTTCTTTCTTCAATGTCGTTTGCCATTGCAATTTTTGTCAATGTAGAGTTCCCTGAAAATGGCACCAAATTGTTCCTTAAACTTTTCCTCAGAGAGGGCAAAGAACGTTTAAAACAATGGTGCATATTTCATGTTCGTTGAACTCTGAATTTTTGGAAAATTACAAAATTTACAAATAATACGACAAAGAATGTGCTGTTGTGCGTTACTAATTTTCCAACATGGATACGCAGTCCCTCGTGTCACGGCCATTTTTCTAGGTAGCGGATTTTATCAAAGTTCTTAACCTCATCATCCTGTAAATTGGGATGTTCCAGCATTTGGCTCGGCCAGCACTACGAAAGGGGTTCTTGCGTTGGCGCGAGGGAGGCGGCGACCAAGGCAACGTCCGTCTTTGAAAGCGCCTCAACAAAAGAAGCAAAGCCCGGACGCCACGCGCAAAAGGCACAGCCACCGCAGTTGCGAGAGAACGGTGTCGAATCTGGGGGTGACGTGCATCTCTCGAAATGCAGCTAGCCAGCACATGGCCCGGAAACAGGATGAGTCTATGTGCTGGCCAACAAGCATTGTAGAGGAGGAGGCACTGTCGCGTGATTGCCTGATATACAACTCAGCGGAGCGCTCTGACTGGCAGGATTACATTACCAGCGCAATTTCCCGCTCATTCTTCAGCCGTGCGAGGCGTGGCTGTCTCCACGGGACTTAGAAGCCAGGGACGGCGCGAGTATTCGCACACTAGGGTTCTCATGAGTCTAGTACTGGGGCGACTTGCTCCCGTAGTTGGAGGCTGCAGAGTGCAGCCAAAAGGTCATGGAGATGGTACTAATTGTGTAGAAGAGTTATTGTTAATAAATCTGTAAATAGGAATTTAAAGTCTGTTAAATTCATGAATCCCGACATGTTACAAAATTTACTGCCCCCTGAGCGAACACTGTACAGGAATTCCTTGGCCGGTACTTTATGAAACCGAGATCGGGCAATATCAATTTTGGAGAAAATGAAACGGTTTAGGCACTAGACTTGACCACAGACAAACGGACGGAGATACAGACGTCAATTAATCTTTCGATATGAAGGACACACAAAACATAGATTCTCGCTACATAGCGTGATAGAGGACGTAATTCGCTTTGTATAGGAACAACATTTATTACTTTTCAATATCAGAGTTCGAAGATACGGGTTTTTTGTAAAAAAATCGTCGAAGTTTGACGCAGAATTACAATGCATTCTCTTGAATATGAAAATAAAAATAAAAATTAGGGCTTAATTTCTTCTTGTTCTTGTAACTCCAACGCATGTACTTTAATGACAATATTCGATATCATGCTTTAAAGTTTATTGTAACCACTGACGGATAATTTGTAATGTTATACCTTCCTGGGGCGGAGGGATAGAAAATGGATGAGGATGCGAGACGTATTAATCGAGTACAGACCTAAAATATCCACATTGGTCTACATTCGAATTCACGAATCTACTGGGCTGTGTTTATAGTGTTTCTTTTTGTTAATTCCTTAACTCTTTGTTGCATGTGTGACCTCCAAGGAAGACGTTGGGGTGCGAACAGAGTCAAATTTGGCCTAATTATACTCAACTAATTACGAGAAAGATAAACTGGTAGCTATGCGGATCATGGGCGGAGAAAGGGGAAGGCGGGTGCTCCCAAGAGACGGGGTGGCGAGCGAAGCCGAGGAGGAACCGGAGCTCGATGGGCGAGTATGCAAATTAGAGAAGAAATTAATAGTTTGGAGATAATACCATGCTATTTCAACTAAAAATTTTGAAAAACAGGTAGATGACAAAATTCAACAATGTCTAATTAGTGAAGACGATAGAAGTAAGGCTAAGTACTATAACACACTATTAAAGTATCTGGAGCTATTTCAAAAATTTAATCAACAGATAAAAATGTCTTATTCTGGATTAACGTTAGAGATGATAAGCCATTACGCTGTAGTCCGTATCCTATATCACAGGCCTTCAAGAAAGATGTTGATAAAATCATCCTATCATCATCAGATGATAGAGAGGGAGATGATCAAAAAACATTTACAGCCTACATTAACCCACTTGTGATTGTTACAAAGAAGAACGGAACAGTGAGGATTTGTCTGGATGCTAGAAAAATCAACGCAGTTACATTGGCGGCAAATGACAAGTAGAAGAGGCTTTTAATCGTTTTCATGGAAGTACGTGGTTTTCAACGAAAGATTTTGCGGCATCGTATTGGCGAATAGCACTACTTCCGGAAGACCAGAACTACACCGGTTTTCAATATAACGGTTGCAGCTATGGTTTTAGAAGACTACCATTCGGCCTCTGTTTACACAATAAAACTTTGAAACAAAAACTGAAAATGCATCTCAGTAAAAATTGAATAAGACACATAAAGTTAGATGTAAACATTTTCAAAACTTTTTAGGTAGTTTTACACGTAACTCTAGGGCAATGTGGAATACAGTTAAAATTATTACAAAGGGAAAATCTTTTATACCAAAGTTTTCATCTTGCAAAGGATAAGCAGATCCTTGCATAGGATAAGCAAGGAATTGATAGTGAAAAAGCAGAATCGCTTGATGAATATTTTGAAAAAATATTTTTAATTAACGCTGCAACCGACCCAGATTACCAATAAGAAATCGAAGAAAACTTATTAATCCCGTGAAAATCTGTCCCAACGAAAACTAAATTCATCGCTCCGAGCGAGACGAATTAAGGCTCATTAAGGCACAAAAACACGAAATTCAGCAGGTCATGACTTAATTAATAATAATATGTTGAAATAATTTCCTCTCAATGTAATTACAGCATTAATATCTCTCTTCAATGTATGTTTACGGTTAAGATATTATCGAAAGACCAGGAAAACGCTTGTTGTAATACCAATATAACCCAATTCTGATTTTATCTCAACCACTCTACAATTCATCAAATGTAAAGAGTAAAATAGGACATCGCTGAAGGACTCGATAAGCGGATGTACACAGCCGCAATTTTTCTCGATATTGCACATGCCTTTGATAAAGAATGGCTTCAAGGACATTTACAAATTTCAAACTTTATCCTCCCCCCCCCCCCGATTATCTACAAATATCATTAAGAGTGTGAAAAACTGTACTCATCTATAAACATTTAAAAAGCGGATATCATTGAAGCACTTTCGCGTATATTTCCGATTTTTTAAATCACATTTTGAGTCAAATCTCTAAGTTGAAATTTATAGTGCATTTTGGTGCCATTGTGAGTTTTTACGTGTAATAATTTCAAATTTATATCTGGGCCTTGAACAAAGATATTACAGTCTACAATCGCTAAAAATAGCGACCGACGAAAAGCAAAAATGTCCGCTATCACACTCCGGTTTCTCAGAAATCCAAAATCAACTAGCTTTAATATTCTGCGGATGCCAAGGACACACCTTCCGGGTTAATTTGATATTTTTTTAAATACCCATTTTGCTTCGAATTTCGAAGACGAAATGTATACTGCAGTTTGGTACCGTAGTGATTTTTTAAGTGTATCATTTCAAAATTTTGTTTGGTTGCCCAGCTGAAATATTACAGAGTGCAAACGAGAAAAATTGTGAGCGGCTTAACACAAATGTGCCCGCCATCGCACTTCCACTTCTCAGAAACTAAAACTAAGCTAGCCTATAATCTTGTACTCATTATGCACTAATTTTGTACTCAACTATAAACATTTAAACTAGTGGCGCTGCAAAACATACTTTCATGCATTGTTTCCAAATGCTTCGCAAATTTATACTACTATATTTCCCAGTAAAAGTGTTTTCAAAAAGCAAATTATTTTTCTGCTTCAAGACTGGAATGCAGATCCAGGCAGTTCGAGCCAGTTTTTATACCACTAGACCAAAGAAAGGCCGCATGTTTCGAGCTCGGGCAAAAACATAAAAAGGGAAAAGTAAAGATTCATGTCTAAAAGCCTTCAACAATCAAAATATCCTGTAGAAACTCCAGAAGCCTTCAGGTCGCTCAGATCAATCAGGAAATATCTATATTGATGAAAATCAGCTGCACGGTCCAGGCGTTGACCACAGACGGACGGACAGATAGGCAAGCAGACACGTTTTGCCGTCAAATGATTTTTCAGTATCAAGAACCAACAAAACATGCATTTTGGATCCACCACAAGTTAGAGGATTTTATCTAAATTTAGCAACAGGATGTATTCATTTCTTCGTTATCAGAACCCGTCAATAAGTTTTTTGTTGTTGTTTTTTTTTTTTTCAGGTAAAACGTCGGAATTTTCTGGCGCACGATTACAAATTTCAATAAAATCGAAATTTCTTCATTCGCTTTCGATACATTTGGTTGCAAATATTGCATATATAAAACATATATTAGGTAGACAATTATCACTTTCATTTATAGGTTAGTTTACTCAATGCAGTTTAGTTAAAAAACTAGAGTACTGATAATTTGGGCAGATAATATATTTTACTAATAAACAAGAAAAAGGACCAAACATTAAAATCAATAAATTAAAATCGTTCACGTATACTTCCTGTATAATTCAAGTGAACTTCAAGGTCGAATGTACAAATTACAAAAATTAGGAACCCCCGATTATCTACAAAATATCATTAAAAGCTTCAGTGTCCAGACACGATCACTGAACGCCAACGTAACTAATCGTTTAAGAATATGGCAAAGTTAAGTAGAATGAAAAATGCTAAATGCTTGGGGTATCACTCTGAGACGGAATAAGAAATAAATTTCCTAATTAATTAATTAATTAATTAGGAAAAATAATAAAATAGCAGCAAGCAGAGAAGTTAGAAGAATAAAACTGAGATGGCTAGGGCTCGTCATGCGTATGGGCCACGTTGTAAGAAATTCTCTTACACCTTGGGATGAAACCTTACGGGGGGTGCACAGGGCAACAGGATGGGATCCCAGGACTGGAAAAAGAAAGGCTGGACACAAAAAAAAATATTGAATGAACAATTTGGTAGTTAGTTTGAGTGTTATTAGTAATTTATGAATAAGGTTAGGGAAGTGCAGGGATGACTGTTAGCCAATGTTAAACAGGGTAGTTCGGCAGTAATTTAGAAAATCTTTACAGATTGTTATGAACAGTGACTAACAAACAGTGGAGCAGATAAATATGCAGAGTATAATAAAAAATGTTGATTTAACAATTGTAAAGGGAACAGAATCGTAAGGCATTAATAATATAGTTTTCGATGAAGCATTTTAGTCTAAATGCTCTTTAGGACTGGTTCATCTGGAAGGGTTTCTGTATGAGCCACACCCCATCGTGTGGGAGCTCTTGCCCTGCAATACGATGCATGTCTAATAATATAATATAATATAATATAATATAATATAATATAATATAATATAATATAATATAATATAATACAACACAATATAGTATAATACAATACAATATAAAATAATATCTGCAACCATCTGGTTCATCACGCTAAATACGTTTAAAAATAATTATCAGATGAAAATATATAATATAAAAAAAATAAAAATAAGAGATTTTATGTTCCCTTATTTCAAATGTATGCAGCAGACATAGTTGTGATTTCCATGAGATTTGTTCTTATTCATTGCGTACAGAAATAGGCTACCGCTTTAATAATAACTATGTTCTAAAATGTAGTTTTCTGCTGCTCTTTAAGCCTTACCGCTTCAATTGAAGAATTCCCTTGCGACGATGAAAGCCGGTCGATTCGCAGACCGCTAGAACAGCCAACGATAACCATTACCAGGAGGACCGATATCGTAGTTGTCCCCATCAGCACGCACGGAAGAAGCCGCAATCGCATCGTTGATGATCTCTGTGCAAATTCACAAGATTTGTTCAAACGTTTGGGCTCAATAAGTGTGTTGGTTAGTTGGTTGTTAGTGATTCCGGTTGCTTCAACGGCAAAGATCATTAGTGTCGTTAGTGTAGTACATGTTTTCCCTCGGGTAGTGGCGGTGCTCTTCTCTTGCTGGCGACTGGCGAGATCCGGCGCCGACCTGTCGTCGGCTGGCGGGGTTTTCCCTAACCAGTTATCTCCCACCAGCGCGACACCGTCCAAGCTGGGACAAGCTCTGAGCACCCGACCGGTCTCCCGACAAGTGAGGTAGTGTAGTACATGCTAGTGTGTGTGTAAGAAGCGGGGGAGGATAGGACAAGGAAGAGGAAGGAAAGATCTCGCGCGCTCCGTTGGTTAGGGTACTGCTCCGGCAATCGCATGGGGTTGATCGGAGAAAGCATGGAAAAGCACCGATCGGAGCAGCGGAAGTCTAGACTCCTCCTCCAGAAAGCGACTGAATCCGGCCGAGCTGACGAGCTAGTGTCGAAAATTCTGCCACCGTTGGGCCTCGAACCTAGGAGCCCCCCGGTCAGCGGCGCTGCAGTGACTCGATAATACTAAAAATGCCATTAGAATTGGGTGTGGATCAGACTACATAAATATTCGGTAATGTATTATAAAACGGTTTTGTAAAACACGATTCATGACATTGTTTATCATGAACTTAATTAGAAGTTGGTAAATAAAAAATATTTATAAGATAAAGAAAAATGTAAATAAACTATTCATATTTTTTAATGCACAATTTATTGGAAAACTAACATAATTATTATGCTTAATTTGTAATGTGGGACAAAACTGAAACGACATCGTAATAGAGGCTGGCAAGAGAACTTTCATGAAAATGTCCCTAGAAAAACCCACTAAAACACAACATTTAGGAAATAATGTTTTTTCATCTCAATTTGCTTCTCGTAACTATAATATCAAAATACTCGTATATTGAATAATCATTGCGACAGTGCCATAATATTTCTCACGACTACTCGGAGTTATTATAATGTATGTTTATGTGCAGTACCTCGTCGATGTTGCTCTAAAACAGCCAATCCGCTTATTTTATAACAGATGTATGATTCACAAACTGGCAGATGTATACATTGGTGGCAATGACAATTCATTTGGCTACATTGTTTAAAATTGAAATATCTTGCTAAGTCACATTTCGCAGTCTCTCGTTGATTACTTGGAGTTCATACTCATAGTTCATACTTGGTGTTATGTTTACGTTATCCAGCAGGGTTGGCAATGTTTTCGCTGTGCACCTCATACAATTTGATAATTGTACACGATGTGTGACAACTGACAAACCAAAACTTCAAAGAATTCATAAAAGAGAGCTTAGGATTTCGATCAGAGGAATTAAGTAATGGAATTCGTTAGGCACTGTCAGTCGCGCAGCACAGAAGGCGAACAGGACACACGTGAACACGAGGCAATGTACGCCGCAATTGCAGGTTCTTTGAAATAAATTCTGAGTTTCTGCGAGATGCAATACTTCATTGCAACATTTTCTAGAAAACCTTTTGAGTGGCTTATCGGCTGTAACAAAGAACTATGTGTTTAGAACAATTGAATTAAAACGGCTATGCAATCGTATGTGGAAGTGTATTGACAGAGCAATTCTGGGTTTATGCTCAGGAAGAAATAGATTTTCGACATCAAATACTTTCATGGAACTTAATCATCGTACGGAGATGAATAACAGAAGTTTGCTGACCCAATTGATAATTTCTTATTGCATTCCTGCCCTGCTTCGTACGCAGTAAAGAGAAATTGTGATTTATCGACGGAAAACTTTATTGTGTGGCCCTGGTATCAAGAGAGCAGGCAACTCTTGTTCCTAAATGGAGCGAATTACTTCCTCTAACACGTTATATAGCCAGAATCCTCGTTTTGTTCACAGACGGCAAAATGTGTGTGTCGGTCTGTCTTGTCAACGCAAGCCTTTTAACTGCCCAGACGATTTTCACCGAAATTTATATTTCCTGGTCGAGGTAAACGAACTTGGGGTCTTGCGAGTTTCAAACGGATATTTTGATTTCTGAGGATGCTTGTCATGACAACTCAAAAACATTTACTATATTTTCAAAAACCGGCTGCAATTTTTTTTATTAAACTTTGTTCTCGGATAGCGTAGAGAACGCTTAAAAGAATGGCGCTGGTCTCATTTTGTTTGTTGTCTCTAATATTTCGAAATTTGCACAAGTGCAAAATTTTTGGCGTCTTCCTACAACTACAGTACAGAAGATAAAGTTTTAAATGAAAGTTTTGTCTTAAATGAAATCTATTCTAAAAACTTAGATCGTTGAAAAAGGTAATGTACAATTTTTAAAATAAAAGTAGTCCTTTTTGCCCAATTTTTCCTTGAAAATAATGGAATTTATAAAAAACGCTTTATCATAAACGGCTCCAAATTTTAACTTGTAAGTTTTTTTATGTATGAAATCTAAGGATATTTAAAAAATGGAGCAGGTCTCAATTATGTATCACTATGTATTTTTGAAAACGGAAAGGTTAGAAATAATGCAAGGAAGTCTGAACATTTGTAGCACCAATAGTATTTAAAAGTAGAGATATCAAGCTCATTGTCAGCAGGTAAAAAATGTTAAATTCTAAATATAATTTTGCATTATTAGCCCATTGAGAGCAAGGCCTGTGCTGATCCCAGTTAGAAGTTCATGTGATAATTGATATTCGGCGGCAAATTTTGGGTTTTGGCCACATAAACACGGCATATTAGATGCTTATATTATGCGCCAATCAGTTTTGAGTTTAAATGAAACGGCTGTGTTAACTTCCTGGTCGTGTTTTACACTCGTTACTATTATTTCCACGTGCATGTTGATGGGATTATCTTATCGTATTCACAATGCAATGAGTTCGATTCCTGATTGGGGATATCGATATCAGACAAAAAGAAGTGTTACTTATTGTGTGTGTAAATAGCCTTTACATTTCCTTATTTTTTAATGTTAATAGTATATGTAGAAGGAAGTTCCCGAATTGTGTGCTCGGGAATTCTCCCATTGTGTAATCCACACGTCAGTCGGAGGCCCTTGCCCTCTACGGGATTGTAACGGGCTATAATAATAACTTCATTCTATGCTGCAGACATAAGATTAATAAAAATAAGCGAGAAGTCAGCGGTGATAAATGATATATTGTCCTACGGAAAATATCCGCCACGAGGTTTATAATTACATGAAAAAATCCAGAAGAAATGTTCTCCTAGAAGCACAGTTACTGCTAAAAATATTTGTATTGTGTATTAATTGCATACCATTTGACTAATATAGACTAGGCTTCCCAATGAGCACCGCTGCGTGTCGTGTATCTAAATGGCACGACTTAGCCTGATTTTCTGAATTTACAATTATCTCAAAAAATTTTAGTTCATGGATCTGAAGCGTTTGTCCGCAAAGTACATCAGAGATATTTTTGATGAATACAATATCTAAAAGACGGTACACATTTTAAGCTGGTAAAACTAATTACCTGCATACAAATGTAAACAAGCGGAAGTTAGATGCGTTATAGTGGGCAGTTTCATAAATATTTATTTACTTAAATTTACGTATTTAACGTGAACGTTAATAACTGTGTGTGACGTAGTAGTATTATCTCTCACTCACTCAATCTAGTGTTCTCGCATTCCTTATTTCAAGTGTCCCGTCGCAAGGGCCGTGGCTCGTGGCTAGCTCTTGGTGGGCGTGCTCGCTGTGCACTGCGCGGCGCGGTGGTCGACTCCCGCTCGAGCAGAAGCTACAGTGTGCGTTTTGCTTGCAATGTCCCAGTATATGTTGCTGTGTGACCATGAAAAAATTTGCTTCCCAGGTTAGAAAGACCGGAATACGGCGGGGGATATGTATGTGCCAATAACACGTACCACGTTAACCCATGGCCGCGAAGCAGGGACATCGCCGGTAGGCCTGAGCCCGTTCACGAGCTGTCGCGCCGAGTACATACATACATCTCAAGAACCATATGATGCATGCATCAAATATTATATTGTAGTGTCTCAGAGGATTAACAGTTGGTCACTGTATCCCGTTATCCAATGCTAGTCCGGATTTTCTCGATCAATGGGGGACCTTATGAAGGTGATGGGAAAAGCCCATATATCGGTCCTTAGAATTAAAAGTAGGCTGGATGGGGACGATAAGATCGCGAGCAATCTGTAGGCCGTTGTTTAGGTGGTGGTCCATGTGCCTAGAATTGATCAGAAGAAATCGTGTGTACAGAAAATCAGCCTTCCTCTAAAATGCTCGGCTGTCAGTGCACGGTCTTCATCCAGGTGGTTAGTTGGTCTCAAAAATTTCACCACCGTCGGGAATCGATTCCAGGGCTTTTAGGTCAAAGAAGCCTCACCTCCCAGTTGTAGACATATGCGCTATACCTACATGCGGTATCGCAGACTGTGGCCATAACTATTAGATAAACCTGATTTTACAAAACCATATATCATAACAAAAGCTTCATACTTCAGCTTCTGGGTCAATGACCCTCATCTCGATCAGGTTTTCGTTCAGTTTCCTTAATCAATGAGCAAGTGCTCAGATGGCCCCTTGTTTTGCTACTGGACATACATGTAACTTCAAATGAAATCCCGCAAGTTCGGCCTTCTCCTCGTAGCACGTGACACGCAGGTTTTAACTGTTGTTTTAAGTTTTTGACGATAAAACAATAAACGTTGCCTTTGCTACCCTCCTAGTACAAATCTCGGAGAAGGCGTGATGATAATTCTGCGAGTTTATTCAGACAATGGTAAGCGAAGACTTTTTCACAGAAGTTCTGGAGGTATTTAACAAGATCCACAGATGCGGTAATTGTTGCCTTTTCAATGAAGAACCTCCCAATTGAGGAGATTTTGTTCATTCTGGAGCCTTCGTGATTGGTGAATTCTGCTTGCATTATTTATACTTATCTCTATTTATACTAGTTGCAATAGTTACTACTTTGTTGAATCGGTTGATTTCATCGCCTTCAACAGAGAATAGTTCTAATTGAGGATCGACAAGTAGTTGCTGCAACTATTTGATGGTTTGTGTTTTTAATTGGTTGGTTGTTAAGTCTTGTTACGAAGAAATTTCGCAGGACTGAACTGGAGCCCAGGAAATAATGTACCTTCAAATTAATTTCCCCCCATAGCACGTCACACACACTATTTAACTGTTTTTTGACGTAAATAAATAAATAGCCCCATTATGAAACTTATTCATTCATTCTGTTCTCAGAACAAAGTGTTTGAAATGATTATTTAAATTGTAATTAATATTATTTATAATTAATTATAATTATAATTAATATTATTTATTTATAATTAATTATAATTAATATTATTTATTTATAACTAATTACAATTATTATTATCATTATTATTATATTGTATATTTGTATCGTTGTACGAATAAAATATGAACTTCAAACGTCTTTGCATTATTCTGTTTTACGCGGTATTATTTCATGGTACTTCTCGTAAAAATTAAAATAAAAAAAACAGCTTCAGATTATGCTTGTGTCAATTGTTCTATCCTACTTACTCTGGTTTCTTTTGTTTCTGAAACCCCTTCGATCCTGTTAATTACAGAGGCACTATAAACGTCTTAATCAACAATTGCTTTGACAAAAGATTACGCTGAAAATGAACAAAAGACTGGGTAATGAAATTTTGCAAGATAACTATTACAATCCCATTGTGCTCATCATTATATTCCATACAACCTGATCGTCATTGAAGAATATAAACGCATCGCTAGGGTAGATCACTAATATAGATACGCGATTAATAGCTCAAAAAGGAGATGCAAACGATCTTTTCATTGCTAACTCGAAATTGGATAAAACCATGAATCATGGAAAGGGCATTATTTCAGTACTTGTTTTATTTTGCGCGGAATTGCACGTTTCGGGGGTTACTGCACCTTATTGCACCCTTTGATTTTATGAAATGCTGCCTGAAAATTGCACATATATGATAACCCAGCCGTGCATTCGGGTGGTCTGTGTCTTCCTCAGTTCGTTGCCCTATGAACTGAGTGTCTGTACCTTTCATTACGCCTATTGTCTACTTAAAATTTTTGAGTTATTAAAGCAGAGATCTAAGATCAGTTGCGCCGCTAAGCAAACGCTATGTTCGGGGTCTATCTTCCCAAACAGATCATATATCCGTTTTGTCAGTTTTCGCTGAACTTACCTACTCGAGACGGCATGAGCGATCACATTTCACCATACGCCGGGGCGCGACGCTTAGCGACAAGCTTCACTGCGTTTCAAATTCCGCGAATTTCTCGGAACAAACATCGACATACGTCGTCCGGATGGCCGAGATCGTTAAGACAGTAGTGCCGTAGCGCTCTCGGGCTCAAGTCTCGGGGGTCGAGTCCCGCCTCGGGCATGGTTGTATTTGCGTTCGTTCTTTCGCCCCTCACTATCACCACAACACATTATATTGTTAACCCTATCGTTAATCTATAGTGATCGTAATGACCTAGCTGTAATGATGCGACCTTAAATATTTCCTTTTTTAAACGTTGCTCTGCGAGGTACAAGAACGAATGAACGCATTTTTCGACCGCTTTTAGCAGCCACACGTACGCCAGAATGACGATCGGCACACACACTAGAATAAATGTAGAACGAAGTTTTCCTGCCTGAAACATATTAGTTGATAGAAGATATTTTTCAGAAAATAATTTTGAAATATACATAAATGTAAATATTATTTAAAACAATCATGAACATTTCTTCTCTCTTAATTATTTTATATTTCTGATGGTATTTTTTTTATTTTTCTATTTACTTGTTTTCGTTTTAGGCTAATTTAATTTTGTGTGCGAATAATATTTAAAATATAAAATATGATTTGTATAAACAATATGTACAGATTGAACTATAATAAAAATACTAGAATAATATTTTTCACTTTAAATATCACATTTGAAATATAAAAATAAGTTGATAAGTGGATTAACTGGAGTTTTTTATGCTACATAACACTGTTTTGCAAAGTCTTGATCTTTTATTGCATATTTTTACACGTTTTGGTGCCTATACTGCACATTTTTTACTGCACGAAAATCCGGTACTATTAATTAATAATGATAATAAACAGTTACATTAACAAACACTGTAAATTCACACAATATCTTTGAAATATTGAATAGAAAATTCATTCAAATCTGATAATTGCAATGCTCAGATTTGTGTCTTCTTTATGTAAAAATTGGAGGCTCGAGAATAATATAGGTTTACAACTTCCATCAACAAATTCACAGTAACAATGAATCTTTGCTTCGCTGTCGCACAATCTAAATAAAGAACCAGTATAAAAACGACGAAAGATTTACAAAAGAAAACCTTGTCAAATCTGTACATGGAAAATCAAGGTTAACCAAATCCACAACACTCCCATTTCGAGTTAGTATCGCTTTACAAAGGTTCCTTTGCGACATAATAACTACCGGACACAAAGACACAACACTTCCAGTTTGTATTGTCGTCGGCGCGAAACCGCGCGACACTTCGTCCGAGAAACACGACCGCTTGGCAGATGGCGGTCATGCGCCCTGCGCCCTGCGCCCTGCGCCCTGCGCCCTGCGAGTCGGTGGACGAGAAGGCGGGAGGCGCTCGATCTTTCAACTCCACTTATTGTTCAAAAGTTTATATTAAACATTTTAGACTCACTTTGTATTTAATTTCGAGAGAAGGTAACAAGGTGTACAAACTAGAACTGTATCCTCAAACACGAAACTGGATAAAAAGTTGATCAACAAAGGCACAGCAATGATATGTCAATTTTCAGTGCACTGAAAACTTAAACCATTATATGGTATGCACTTTAGAAAATATACAAGTATTTTGATATCCAATATTGTTTTATTTCCATGATGAATGACAGAGTAAAAGAATTCATTTGATGAACAGTTTAACGTAGATTATCAGATTTTGATGCATAGTATAGTACGCATGTCGTCACATTGAAACCACATGTGTGCAAGAATGACCCCTTGTTCCTTGAGATAAATGAATGTCCTAAGAGATAATTATGATGGTGATCTACGTTTCGAATTGGTTTCGACAAATACTAAATTAGGACCAGTAAATTTTTTCTTTGTATTGCAATAACTCGAAACAAATATTGATTTCAATGAGTATATTGAAATGTGTAAATGTTTTCAAAGTGTAAATTGAAAGACTTTGCCGCCTTGAAAAAACCCCTCTTGTTGCCATCCTTCAACCTACCTTCATCCTATGAATGACGCGAGTGGCAATGTAGGGCACGCGCTGTCGAGGCATTCTACCTCCCCCAACCAGGAGCGACCTGCGTTTCGCCCCGTCGGAGGCGGCGTGGGCGGCGGCGTGGGCAGTGGCTGCCTGGACTAAGCAGCGCTCGAACCACCGCCGCCGCGTAGCAGCAGGAGCCGCAGTATGCGCATAGGAGAGCAACACACTTCATATGAAAGAGCCCGCGCGTGGAGGGGGCAGGCGAGCCCCCTCCCACTCCGCCGCCGCCGCCGCCTTGGAGCCCAGACCGGCACATGCTTCAGCCGCCGCTGCCCAGGCCTCCAGCGCGAACGGAGGTGATGGGACGGGGAGGCAGTGATATCTCGCTAAGCACTAGGTATTATTCATGCACGTGTTCTAGAGCCTCGATTGATTAGTGATTCAGGGCGCGTCAACTGCTAAAGTCATTAGTCCCGTAAATGTATTGCATGTTTTATCGCAGGAGTTTTTTTAGATTTATTTTCTTTTGGACTGAATAATGCAAATATCAGTGTTTAGAAACACTCTTCTTTTGTTATGGTTATATAAATCTACTTATAAATAATTTACTATAAACTTACTTCTAATCTTAAAATACAAATTACATTATTACAAGGGTGGTAGAGGTATCTTTATATGATCACTCTACATCGGGTCGACATATGAAAATTTATTGGAATGTTTAAACGGAAATTTGTTCTTGATGCGGGCTCTAAGGTATAGAGATTTGGCAGAGTCTTGGGTTAGATTGGTTATATTGGGATTGCTTTGGAAGATGTGGGTGGATAAAAAATTATGTGGTATATTATCGGTTCTAACTGGAATTCTTTGTGAAGTGGAGATGAACCGTGGTGCATTCGTTATGGTGAGGAGAAACCGATATTGAACTATTTGGAGTTTTTTGGTATTCGATTTGGCTGCGCTGCTCCATACTGGGCATGCATATAATAGTAGTGGTCGAATGATAGTTTTGTAAATCAGTAAGGCGGTTTATTGGTTGTAGGTGGTGTAATTAAATTTTTGCTTGTATAACTTTATTGTCGATGTGATTTTTCCAACTGAGTCGGGTATCTAAGAAAAGTCTTAGGTATTTTATGGGTTTGTTGTGAGGGTGCCGTTGTATGGGTTCTTGGTTCAATTGTAAGGGAGGTGGGGTTTGTACGGTCTTAAAGAAAAGATTTTGGCTGCAGTTTCTGACGGGTAGATTTAAATTTTGTTTTTGGTTGCCCAGCTGTCGATTTGGTGTAAGTATAACTGCAGATTGATTTTTATTGTGTTTATGGTGAAACATGAAGAATATATAGCCTTGTCATCTGCAAATTGGGGGGGGGATATTTTGCTATGTTTTGGTAGACGATGCTACGTACAAGTTATAAAGAGCGGGAGATAACGGGCAACCTTGAAGAAGGCCTGCCTTGACTGCTTTTGGATTACAATGATGGTTATCGACTGTAACGGCAAACGTTCTATTGTTGAGGAAGCTGGAAATGATTTGGGTAAGATAAGGTGGAGTGCCTATTTTTTTTATTTTGTTGTTTAAAGCCTGGTGTCATGTTCTATCAAAGGCCTGAGAAATGTCGACAAAGGTTGTTATTGTGTGATAGTGCTTTTGAAATGCCGTATGGAAGTTTTCAGAGATTCTGAGTAAATGGTAATGCGTGGATACTTTTTCGGTAAATCCTATATGATCCATGGGAATGGCCTTTGTGTTATGGAGGTGTGCAGTAAATCATTAATATATTATTTTTTCAAGTTTTTTATATAGGGTTGGGCAGTAACTATTGATTAGAGATTCATTCTTGTTTGGTTTTTGTAGCTGAAGGATGACTGCATGTTTCCATACTTACGGAAAGTAACCTAGTCTCAGGCATGAGTTGAAGATATTTGTTAGATATACAATGGCTGTTTGGGGAAGATTTTTGAATATTAAAGTGTTAATTTTATCATGGCCCGAGGCTTTTTGACAGTTGGTGATTTCATAATTTTATTTATGAGGTGATATGTAGTGTATTTTATGATGTGAGCCGTTCGTTTACTGTTTTGCTGATTGTGATATGACTAGGTAGTTTACTATTAATTAAAGTGAATGTGGATGCAAAGTAATTTGCTAACTTTTCTGTATGTTATTCTTTTTTCTTAATATTTTGTTAGAGATTGTCATATGGATTTGTTATTAGTGCTTAAGGATTGAAGTAATGTTTCAAATTGCTGATTGTTGAAGTTGTTGATTGATTTAGATTTTAAGATTTATTTAGTCAAAAACAGTAAAAACTATATTGACGTAGGGGGGAAAAGATTATCTTCGCACGTTTTCTTGAGTTCCAGAATCCCTTCCCATCATTTTAACTATTAATAGTTGAAGATGAGTAAAACTTAAAGATAAATAAATAAAAATAAAATTTTAAAAATTGCGAGATTAGCAACATTTGAAAAACTATATATTTTGGTTCCCGAGTGTTAGAAAACTTGTTTGCAATGGTAAATGAACTGCAGGTTTGCAGGCATTTACGTACAATGTTTATTATTATGTTAAGTTTTAGTTCTGGAGTTCTTAGTTGCGACAATAGTCTGCGAGATTTGTTTTTTATTTGTATTATTTTCACTATTTCTGGGGGGAAATTATATTGTCCATCGTTGTGAGTACTTTTTGTTTTCAATTCGGTCTTTTTTATTGTGGTATGTATTATGGTGGTTAGTTGGTTGATTGATTGCTCTATTTCTAGTGGTTTGGAGATAATTTTGAATTTGGGTATTGTGAAGCTAGTTAACGATTGAATTTTTTCCAGTCAACTTTTACCGTATTTGGTTATGGTACTCGGGCGTGCGGTGGGGATATTTATTGTGTGGTTATCAAGAACGGAATGTGGTCTGAATCGAGTTCGAATAATGGAGTAGTATGCAGTTTTATTTTAGTGTTAATTATTCCGATATCGAGGATAACGTGATTTCTTAAACGATCATGGGGGTAATATGTGGGGCTTGTAGGTGAAATTATTTTGAGAACAGTGTGATTTACTATGTGGGTTAATATTTTCCCATTAGCGTTGGTGTTCAAACAACCCCAGTATGTATTTTTGGCATTAAGGTTCCCTAAAAGTATGGTATTACTTAGTTGAAATGGTTTGTTAATGTTAACGAAATCTAGTTTATGATTTGGTGAATTGTATGCTGCAATTATAGTCCATATGCTATTTTTTGATTTCGAGGTTAATGGCGACAGTTACTATAATACCAGTGCAAAGTAGTATTATTGGTTAATGTTGGATATTTTTATTGATGGCTATTAGCACACCTCCTTTTTTTTGGTTTCTGACTGCTCTGTAAAATGCGTATTTTGGGTGTAAATTTTATTTTTTCCTTTAAGTGGGTTTCTGTAATGCAAATTATATCTACACAGTGTGAACTTGAGAAGTGTACTAGTTCTGTTTTTTTATGTTAGGCAGTTAGCATTCCAATTGACGAGAGTAAAATCATGAAGGTGTTGTATTGCCATAATTTCCGTTAATGTAGGCGAAGAATGAATGTTGAATAGACTTGATTATGATGAGTATAAGTGTGTTTGTGGCATTGATTATATAAGAAGTAATTTCATTAATTATTGTATTTATAATGGGATAGTTGTTGTGTGGTTCTTGGGAAAGGTTGGTTGAACTTGAATTGTTGATAGGATTTCAGTGGGCCTGGGATGTGATGCTACTAATATGAGTGAATGAGTTGAGAATTAGTGTTTGGGGAAGAAGAGGGAAATGGGAATTTATTTGTTGTGGAGTGGGTGGGTTGGAAAAGCTTTGGTTTATGATTTGGGGTTTGCTTTGGTTGACAGTTTTTCTTTTTCAACGTATTGTGTTAAGTAAGGGCACCTGGAGTGTGAATTATCGGACTGGTGGCTTATCGGACTGGTGGCCTTCACAGATACGAGATTTTGGTACTTGATCACGATATGGGCAAGTTACCGATTAGTGATAAACCGAGCAAAATGAGCAGTTAATTGACTGGTTCAATTCTTGACGATGCATGACCATAATCCATGACCTCGGTGGCAATGTAATGGACATTGGGTTTTTTCCTTGCTTGTGCTTTTACTCCGTGTTACAAATTTGCTCAATGGCTAAAATATTGTCTATTGAGTACCGTCCTGCAACACAACTACAACTGTAATAAGTTTGTTTTCTTTGTGAAGTCTGGTGGTTTTTATTAGTGAAAGAAAGCATTATTTTCAGTCTTGATATATTTCTTGATCAGTAATGGATTGGTCGAAATTTTTAAACACTACAGAGAAAGTTTTTTTCAGCGGGTCTTTGAAGGAATAAAAACTTCGATGAGTATGTATTAGATACCTGATTAGGATTAGGAAATCCGTAGGTGAGTTTACACATATTTTAATATTTTTTTAAGTCTGCAATGAAATTGGTCGTGAATTTTGATTTAAGTTCTCTGATGAATGCGTTATAATTAATAATGTCTGCCACTAGGATTAGTGGTACTGGGGGTTTCAATTTGTCCACTAGGGAGTTCGTTAATATGGGTGATTCTATTTTCAATTGTTTGCTTATTCACTGAGAGGTCCGAATGCATTTATGACCGGCACATTAATTAGTAGTGTCAGATTTGGTTGTTGTATCACTGTGACTATAGTAATTGCTACTAATTGTTTGGGGCTTCGCATTTTGCCCAACCAGGCATCTCCCACCAGCGAGGCCCAGGCGGGGCACGCGCTCAGCTCCAGTGAGAGTGTAGTGCATGTGAGTGTGTGTGTGTAAGTAAGGGGTGAGATCAGGAGAAGGAAGAGGAAAGAAAGATCACTCGCGATGTGTGGCTCATACTGTTCTTCGACTTGGGTTGATCGGAGAAACCATGGAAAACTACCGATCCGAGGAGCTGGCCCCTAGAATTCTTCTCCAGACAGCAGATGAGCCCCTGTATACCTGTTTCCACTACGTTTCTAAAATTTATTATATTAAGAATTAATTATGGGAACGCATTTTTTTGGTAAAAATGTTTATTGATTTTCAAATGGAATACTTGCTCAATATTAAGCATTTTGCAGATAAATTTTCAGGCTTGTGTTACTTACAATCTAAGCTTACTTAATCTAAACATCGAGGAGGAAAGTCTGAGGGAGAACCTCGGGGTTATGCATCTTGGTCGGATCAACGAGCGTTGCTAACGAAATCTGAAAAGCAGAAATGTCCACGTACGTGAAATAGTAACTATTTTACATCGAAAAACGCGCTGAAGATTTGATATAATAGCCCTATTGTCGAAAAGCTTTAAATTAATTCATACTTACAAAAACGTGCAAGCAACAGAACTATCTACTCGCAAAAGCTAATATACAAAATACATCATTGACAGTGCATGCAACCTCTGAAATGAAACTTACAAGTATAAACAAAACCACAGACTTCGAGATGAATTGAAGGGTTTATTACAATAACAAAACAAAGCAAAATTTGTGATTTTTCAGGAGACACCACAAAACTATTTCGTAGACGTGCATAGCAATGAATTTATGATTTTTCCCCACCTTACATCACTGTGTTTGGCTCTTACCGAAAGGAAATTTCCCAGCAGATAGCGCCAGTTATAGCCAAAATTTCTCAAAATATGTAATTTATATTTGTATAAAATCCCTCAATTAGTTTTAAAGTAACACTCACTTTAAATTTTGCGTTTCAAACTTGACAGTGATTTTGACAGATGCAGACATATAAATGAATGATATAAAAACATGTTATGTTTAATGTTACACCATACATTTTCTATTGTAATGACTAACCGCCCACCGCCGACAAGTCGCTCCCTTGTCCTGAGAATAAGCGGCAAACTCTTGTTCGGCGGCAAGCTTTGCCAGAATTTTAATCACTGTGATAGTACATTTACCACATATTTACACCTACACTAAATTAAGATTGATACATGAAATATAGAAATAAAATTAAAGGGTTTTTTAGTTGGTAGCATGATAAATTTAATGCTATTTTTAATGCTCACTTTTAATGCAAAAAATTTTGATACAAAATAGTGGATGAAAATTACCATCAGATAATAACTAGTTGCTTTTGGTATATTCAAAAATTGGCCTTTCGTCCTTTCTGTTGTTTACTTTCACGGTTCATTTTCTTATTTTTTTGTCTTCAGATCATTAACGACATCATCTTTCCATCATGTATTTTGTCTTCCTTTATCTCTAGTTGCAATAGGGTTCCATCCGAGAACTTTCTTTACTAGCCTATCATCATTCTGTATACATATCCCATCCAACTTAATCTTAAAGATCTGATATTATTACCAGTATTTTGTGTTTTATTAGATTATCCAATTCCGTATTATATATTATTTTTCAAATATTTTATGGTTGTTTAACTGGTCCAAAAATTCTACTCAAAATTTTTCTTTCGAAAACTATAAACTCTTGAATGTCAACTTCTCTAGGACCCACTTTTCTGCAGCGTACGTGACTACCGGCCGTATTACTGCCATATAGAGTCTTAACTTTGCACTTTTAGATATCAATTTACTTCTAAAGAATGCTTGATTGGCAAAGTAAACTTTATTACCAGCTACTATTCTTCCTTTAATTTCGTCTTTTATATGATTATGATTCTCAACATTAGACCAGAGGTATTTATATGAACTAACTTCTTGATAACCACGATTAGCAATACTAATGTTATACGGGTTTGCTGACCAAAATCTTCATCTCATGAATTTGCTGTGTTTGTTAAAAGAATGTCATCTTGCTATACATTGTTTTCCACGTGTGGTGGCATTGCCCCTTATGTCCAGTTTTTTCATAATCACATCCATTAAGTTAAACAGAGAGATGCTGACAGTGGATTAGTTGATAGTTATTATTTGAAAATAGCTACTTAGTTGATTATTTACTTTAATTTTCGCCGATAATGTGAGCATGATAGGTTTTCTAATGTTTGGTACATTAAATATTTTAAGACATTCATTAATTTTGGTCTTGTGAACGGAATCAAAGGTAGGTATATAATCAAAAAGCAAATTTAATAGGTTAATGTTATGTTCAAGACATATTTCAAAAGATTGTCTAAATAAAAATATATTGTCTATAGTAGATCTATTTTTCCTAAAACCTGCACGATCACTAATTTGTTGTTCAACCATTTTACAGTTTATTGTTTAGAATACTTGCACAAACATTGTACGAAATGTTTAATAAATTTATCGGTCTGTAGTTACTGCAACTTTATCTATCTCCCTTTTTAAATATGGGACATATTATTTATTCTGTCTATTGTTCTGGAAGCTTTTCAATCACCCATATCTTTTGCATTATTTTATGCAATTTTTTAATAGTCTTTCTCCATGCGTAATACGTTCAGTTGGGATTGTGTCTGAGCCAGCTTCTCTATTAGCTTTGAACTCGTGGGTGATCTGGGCTGTCCGGGTGGCAACTCAGCCTTCGACGCGGCGTCACCCGGACAGCCCACATTACCCACATGACTCTGGCCGCGGAAGCCTACGACTTCAGCTTTGAACTCGTAAAACTCGCAGCTAGATCTTGTTTTAGTATACATGGCTTTATCTCTTGCCTTATTCTGGTGAGTGTGTGTTCTGGTAAATTGTTAGATGAATTCCCAACCAACTTATCCGCCTTTATCCTTGTTAATCTAGACAAAATATGATGGAAAACAGGAACTCATGAAAAAAGATGTACCTAAAGAAGAATCCAAATATATAGGGTTCGAAACGTTAAAATTTTAAGAAGAATAAACAGACTATTAATAATTCCTTTTTAAAATTCAATTCTAAACATATACAAATCTATTTAGTGTTGATTTGGTGGTCCAGTATTCCTATTACTTATTAGTGGAGAGTGGGTGGCAGAGAATGGTCTTAATGAAAAAAAAATGGTTTTGATTTCTTTGGGTTTAATTTTGTCTTCAATTTCATTACTAACTCATCTATTTTATTAAACTGTTGAATTTTTGTACCGCTATGTGTCAGCGTACGACTTGATATAAATATTGCCGTATTGTCAGCAAAATGTGCAAGTTCTGTGATGCGTGATTAGGATATCAGCTGTGTACATATTGAATAGCATTGGAGATGGTGGTGAGCCTTGAGGTAATCTTGTTTCTTACGTGCATGGATTAGAGATATGATTTACTATAGTTACTGTGAAAGACCTGTCTGATAAAAATTGTAGTGATGTATGATAGTTATTTTTACCTCAAGGGCGTTAAGTAGATCTTTTTGCCCCAGGGCCTCTGTCCCGAATATTGGAAGTCCCCTGAGGGGCAATAACATATAGTGACGCCTGTGGTGAATATATAACTTTATGGTTTACTAGTTTGAGTTTGTTGCTGAATCAAACGAGAGTTCGAAACATTTCATAACTTTTCTTGCGTCTAAAGTAAAAATACACACTGTAATCGTAATTTTTCAATACGACGTCAGATAAGCAAACAGAAATTACTACTGCATACTCATCGTTGGACTGATTTGTTCGTACAGAATTAAAGAATATTGTGCTGTTCCTGCGGAAATTCTCACAGAAGCTAACAAAGCTACTGACAGTGGTTTCCAGCAAAATCTCTAGAAATATATGAAAAGGATTATGGTGTATTTGAGAGTTACGTGGAAAATAAATGTGAATTGCGTTGATGAAACGGTACTTTTAGGTTAATTGCATCTATCGCCAAAATTTATTTAGAATATTTCATGACTTCAAGAAATAACTTTTCAAGGACATTAGTTGATGTGCCTTACACATCTATTTACTACTAGTAGTACTGCTACACAAGAAGCACATATATCTCTAAACAAATGATATGTAACAGTGAAATATGATTGACTGATGGCAATTATAAATTCACAGGAAGATTCCAAAATTGCAATTTTCATATCAATTTATCAAAGTATAGTTTAAAACGAGTTCTTACTTATTTGAGAGTTATTGCATTGATTCATTGTATTTTCTTGTATCTTAACTTAAATCGAATTCGTAAAAATGTTGTATTGGTATTGGAGCGGGTCATAAAGTATTCAAAAAGCCCTCGGGCACAAAAAAAGGCCCGGAAGAGGGATAATACTGTTAAGTGCTTGGTTTCCGGTGTGTAAACGCACAGTGTTGTAGAAAGCCATAAAAAGTATTTATGTGTTAGTATTGTTTTGAGTGAAGGATTAATCCCGGCTGCCAGACTATCAAAATATTGAGATACGTTTTGGAGTATTGTTATTGTGTTTCTTCTTTTGGGCGTCTGTATGAATGTGTTCAGTTATCCTTGGTAATTGGTACGCAGTTGAGATGTGATTTCAAAAGCCAAATCGGTGATTTTGAATGGCTTCTGATTTTGTTAATCTTTTTAAAATTATTTTCTTAAATATTTTTGAAATTGTTGGGAGGAGGTGCCTTGGTCTATAATTCTCTGTAAGGCTATGATTTGTGTTTTGTTTAGGGATCAGAATTATATCTGTTACTTTTCAAGTTATTAGCAAGTGGCCTGTTCTGAGGGAGCAGTGCTCTCCTGCTTTCCTTGGAAAAATCTAAGCTCCGTAAAGGGTCCATAGGCTGTTACGTGCAGGACACACAAGCTGTCGTGTAGGTCGGCGTTCGCTAGGCAATATTTGTATCCTCTCAAGCATCAAACCTGGAGAAGTGGCTCAGGGCATCAATGTAACTGAAATGCCTCTAACCGGAAGGTCCTAGCTAGTTAGGTAGGTCCAATTAAGTCGCTGTCTGGAGAATTCTGGCGGACTGCTGCTGTGATCGATTATTTTCCGTAGTTTCTCCAATCAATGCCAGGCGAATGCAGGAGCATATCAAATTGACCACGGACCGCGCGCGATCTTTCCTTCCTCTTCCTTGACCTATTCTCTCCCCTTACTTATACACACTTACATTTACATGCACTATACTACCACACATATCTGGAGACCGGTCTGGGGCGGTGCCACGCGGTTGGATTATCCTAGGTGGGGAAGACCCCGGGAGCCGCACTTGGACTTGGCGCATATCAGGCTTTTTTATTTATCTCGGATTAGGGAGGCTCGGATTACTGTTACTCTACTGTATAAGGAAAAAAAGCGACGAGCTCGTATCTTGTGAGATACCAAAATATGGTTTCAGTTTATAGACTATCTTAAATCATCTTGAATCTTTATCTTTGTATCTCTATCATAAATTCATTTTGAATTTTTATCTTCCGCTCTTCTTCAAAGAGTTCATTCTTAGCACGTACCTGCCATTGTATTTCCAACCTGCAGCTAATGTGTAAAACACCCGAAAGACGTCGATATTTCATAATTTAACTTTGATATGTGTCTGTTCTGGCCACGTCACATTAGTCGGACCAGCATACATTCAATATTGCATGAACATTTGACTGTCAAAAAAATTTGTTCGCGTTGGATCCCACACAATTTTTCATTCGCTCAAAAAAACCTCATGTCGATTGGTCGAAAGAGATGCTCAAAAAATACGATCGCAGTGCTTTGAAACACGTCTATGACATCGTGACAGGTGATGAGTCGTGGATTTACGCATATGTGCCCGAAAGTAAACAGCAGTCGACTGTATGGGTGTTTCAAGATGAGCAAAATCCAACAAAAGTTGTTCACGCACGAAGCACTTCCGAACAGATGGTCGCCTGTCTTTTTGTTGTTGTTTTTTTTTTCTTCGGAAAAACTGGGCATGTCGCAACCGTACCACTAGAACAACGCAGAACAGTCAATTCTGATGGGTACACAACGATTTGTTTGCCAGCTATCTTCCAAGAAATCAGGAAAACCAACCGCCGAAGACGGATCACTCTTCACCACGACAATGCAAGCTCTCACACATCGGCTGAAACAACTGCATTCTTGAGCACCCAAAACATTGATTTGATGAGTCATCCGCCGTATAGTCCTGAATTGGCACTGAAAGACTTCTTTTTATTCCCGTACGTAAAAAACAAACTGAGAGGTCAACGTTTTTCGACACCTGAAGAAGAGGTTGCTGCATTCAGAATGCATGTTTTGGAAATACCTCAATCAGAGTAACAAAAGTGCTTCGAAAATTGTTTCAAACGCATGCAAAAGTGTATAGACCTTCATGGGAAATATTTTGAAAAACAATAGTGATTTTCGATGATTAATATTTGTTTTTGTTCTCTAATCCTGAAATATAAAAGGCAACCCTCGTATCTGCATCTTTTTCATGATTTCTACGCATTTTTTGTTTGTGCAAAGAGTCAGGAAATAAATCAATTTTCAAAGGAACAAAACTCCTGTAGTGAACGGCGCCCGGGAAGGGGGAATGTGGTGTCCATCAGCCAATGAGAACAAGCGACGACCACGTGCGTTTGTTTACGTGCTGATTAAAGTTACAGGGAACGGAATTTATCAGGAGGTAAACGCACTTCTTACGCTCTCCCAGACACCATGCTACTATTAAAATTTACATTCTATTTACATTTTTCGCTAACAACATAACCGTTGCTTGGGCATATTACCTGCATTGGCTATATTCACACATTTATTTTAATATAATATACGTGAGTCGAAATTCACACATCATTATGGGTAAATGTGTGTGTAAAATTCAAACTCAAGGCTCATAAAGTTTCAATGTATAACTGTCACTATAAATCGTATGTGCATTATGATTATGTGTGTGTATGAAATTCAAATTCAACGTTTATTCAATTTCGATGTATAATACATTTTACAATAAATGGTAAGTGAAATATTATAGCTATCGTGAGTTGTCTTCAATCCTTCAAGACTTTCCTCCATCCACCCAGTACCATCCCTCTCCACTCTTCCTCACCGCGATTCTACGACCCGGCGCGTCATGGCGCACACTGGGTCCAACCCTGCAATAGTAGTTTATGGAATTACTTTATAATGTTAAGCTTTATTGCATGAGTACATGTTTTGAAAACGAGCTGCTTTAGGAGCGATATTTTAAATTTGTACGAATGTAATACAGCAACATTATAAACGAGTTGCATACTATGTTTTTTTGTAAAACAGAATTATACATTTAAAAGAGAATCAAACTTAGTTTTGCGAAACAATTTCCCTGTGACGACTCGGGTATTTGACATCGTGCGAGTAAACGTTGGTCGGCTGTTCCGTTTAGCTCTACCCTCCCCCATTCTCTCGCTACGATTGGCGGAATGTGATGACGCAATCATTCGTGATATACAATCTAATACGTCATCATTTGTTCCGTAAAATACCCGATTATGAACGATTTCTTGCTACAGAAAAGGTTCTTTTATAATGCCGGAATACAAAAAAAATGTGTATATTACGATTTCTGACGTCACTGGTTACGAATTTGATATCAAAATTGTAAAATTCATAATGGCGGATTAAATATTTACAAGTAATGCAGATTCCCATGAAACTGTATTTTAGGAGTTGCTGATTTGACGTCAAATTGAAAAAAAAAAATCAAAATTAAAGGTTCAGTATGATGGATCGAATATCTGAAAATTACACAGTTTAGTCTGATAATATTTAGCAAGGATTTAGGTGCAAAAATTTGACGCAAACATCGAGTTTCTGCTTTATTGTCCGTTCGCTGCTTAATTGTCATGTAAACTTGAAATCACTGCGTCTGAAGGTACCAGAAGACAATAAAAGACATCTTGCATGGTTTTCGGACGCGAATACTACACATTTTTTCACAATAACGACTGATATCTTTATATGTGGCTTCCTGTGCACATTCTGATAATTGCAACCGAGAAGCTTTAATTATTGCGTACCCATGAATTAAACATAAATGAACCGATGTCGGTATAGAGTACTACGGATACAATTCTACATATCGTTTTATAACCTCCACACAGTACAATATAAAGTTTTAAATATCGACGCACAGCCCACTTGACCTAGCTTGCCACAGGACTTTTCTTTTTGCAATTATCTCTTCATCCGTTTCTAAAATACTTGCTGTTGTCGGCGCATTGTCAAAAATCGCCTGGCGGTATTTCCGTCGTTGGTTGTACGAGATCTGGGTGCGAGTATATCGATTCGCAAATCGTATGTAAGTTTGAAATATATATTTCTGGGTTTTCAAATGTTATTCTTCTTTCTGGTTTTCTAACAATTACACAATAACAATAATAATAATACAAATTTAATAGTTTAATAAATTGATTTTTTCCATTCTTATCTGTTATAACTCTCATCTTCGTTTATTCCTTTCTCTTGTATTACATTAATAATTTTGAAGTTAATAAGTTTATAATTATGTGAAGAGTTAGGGTCCATAGTTATTTGAGGTAACGTTACCTTTAGAATATCAACAAAAAATCCATTTGTTTTGTGAGTTCTCATGTATTTGTCTGATGATGGGGAAAACAATACTCGAAACTGCTGCCCATGAATATAGAATAAATTAACATTAAAATAAATTATTTTTCAAAAACTATAAACCCCAACTCTTCACATAATCGTGATCGATTATGACAGGATAAGAAAAAGGTGGAAATAACGAGTTTATAATAAGTCTTTTATAAGTTTGAAATAATCTTGAATTTTTGCTTTTCGTGACATACAATTTTGTTTCTGATCTGCGAAACGAGCTGGTCACTTTTTCGGTGTTATGATCAACGCATTTGTAGGATAGGTGTAGAAATCACCCTATAAATTTTATCCACGCATGTAGCGAAGATAGGTTATTGTCATTGATTTCTTTATTAATCATTGTATCTAATTTATTAAAATTCTTTGACGTAGACTTTTCAAATATAACAACGCATAGACGATGCAGTATCAGTTATGTCGTTTTTTGCTTTCCCGTCATTTACCGTAAATACCAACAACAAATTTAAAAGGTAATGGAGGTTTATGTTTATTTTTGCTCTGTTGCTGTTCCTGGCGAGTGCTTTCTGGGCCGGGCCGCCGGGCAGTGCGGGCCAAAGGACGCCGTATCTAGACACGCCGGTTACGCACTCCAGTAGTTAAATAATGATAATAAAAAAGGGGCAAATATGTGCAACTGCAATTTGGCATACTGATAGAGAACAGATGGGGCTTTCAAACCTAAATTTCAAAGCTGTACTAAAGTTATAGTCCCCAATATGAAAAAAAATTAAAACAATAAAATAGAGATACGTGGAAAAGGTTACAAAACACACCCCTTACTCGTCAAAATATATAAAAATATAAACTTGTCCGATATTTAACATACCTTAGGTGAATTATCCATTCGGCAATTATGAAAATTCCAAGCAAAAAAACATCGTTTTTACTAACAAAAACATGCTTTACAATCTTGCGTGTTTTTCGACGTTTAGATATAGCCGACTTGAAGAATATGAGAGGGAAAAAAGGTTGGAACTTCTCTGTCGTGCTGGAATATGATGCGCTATCTACATCTGCACACGATATGATAGAATTCACTTATAAGTACAAAATTTGATTTTATGAATTATAGTCAGGTTTTGGGTCAGTTGGAACCAGTGTCACACACTGGTTCCAACTGTTCAAAACCTGAATCTTATAAATAATAATAAAAAGCATAATCAAACACATGTATAAAACCTTAAGAAAATGGGTAAATTATGATTTTTTGGGGTCGCTGAATACGAATTTGACGTCAAAATTTAAAAATTAAAATGGCAGATCTAATATGACGCATCCAGTATTTAAAAAGTCGCGTGGAATTATTTAATGATGCTCAAAATTGCTACTTCCATATTTGTCCTCAAACTTCAAAATCACAGATCCAGTAATGTGGAAAAAATATCTGAAAATTAAGCAGTTTTTTATTATTTTATTTACTTCAAAAACAGTAAAAAACGTGTGATATGCTGTGGGGAGAAGTTAATTTCAAGTTATGTTCATGTCCAGAAGCAAAACAAGAGGTCATCTCAACATTTGCTCAAGGATCAGAGAAACTGGACGAAAACCTGATCGAGATGGGGGTCATTGACCCAGAAGCTGAAGTATAATACTTGTTACTGATTCTTTAGAATTACACAATCCAAATGGTAAATAAAAACTAAATGTATACTAATGTAGGTACACTAAATGTCGCTGTTAAATTAATACTACTTTCTTTTGGATGCTAAGTATAATCTCTAATTGTATAGAAACAGTTGTGCAGCAGAAAATATTGTACTTGGAACTTAAACTTTTGTATCGAATATAATCGATTAATGTCATCTGTCAAGGTGTTGTAAATAAAAGTACATATATTCTATGTGATTTTTTTAGTTAGCTGTTGATACTGTCAACTGATGAATATGATTAGTATTTCGAGTGTTGTAGTTGTAGACATCAGCGTTTGCTGAAAATATTAAGTTAGTAATTTTTCTCAAACATCACTGATTCATATTCCAAGAGACAAGGTAATAGTAAAATACCTAGATTAATGAAGTGAAGCTTAAAGTTTCGTCTCAAAATGTGTAGTAAGGTGTAATATGTAGTAAATATCAAAAAATGCGCAAATTTTATGCAAACAACAAAACAAGCTTAAATGGTAATGTCTATTTATTGAACATAATGAATAAAAATTTTCAGACAAAGGGTGAACAAGGTTCAAACCCTCGGGCGGCAAGGATTTCCTTTTCGTTGCTTTCCTGTCTTGTAAACTTGAAATGCTTGTATGAATTGTATGTAATTGTATAATGGCATATAAAGGTATCTTAGAAATTATTGCTTGCTATCGTCCACCGGGCAACAGCTATGAAATTTTAG
>BOPP01000043.1:1468564-1482265 GCA_017312745.1 Gryllus bimaculatus
GCCACCAAGTTCTCACACTTAATTGCAGAATTATTAATAAATCTAATCTAATCTAATAACTGTAAAAAATGTGTATTCTTGTGTAAATTATAAATTGTATCTCGTGGTCACTTATGACCCAGTTGTTGAAAACCGACCTTAAATAAATAAAATAAAAAAAACTTGAAATCACTGAAACTAAAGATACCAGAAGTCGATAAAAAAATCTTGTATGGTTTTCGTACGTGAACGTTTCCACGAACAATTTTCACGATAACGTCTGATATCTTTATTTCTGTCTTCATGTGCACCTTCCGATAAATTCTCAATTGGCAACGGAGAAGCTTCAATTATTGCGTACCCATCAATTAAAATCGCATGAACCGATGTCGGCGTTGGGTGTTATGGATACAGTTCTACGTAAAGTTTTGCAACCTCCAAACAGTACAATTTCAATTTTTGAATATCCACTCCCAGCCCATTTCACATAGCTTGCAACAGTACTATACTTTTCGCATTTATCTCTTCATTCACTCCTAAAATGCTTGCTGTTCTCAAATACCGCTGGTGGTATTTCCGGCGTTGCATTGGTTCTACCGGGTTTAGATATTTCGAATCGTAAACTGTACTTAATTTAAATTATCTTGAATTTTCGCTTTTCGTTATGCACAATTTTGTTTCCGATCTGCAGAACGAGCTTGGCTACGGTGACTAGACGCCGGGACAGTCCTTTTTTTTTGAGACCCTGTCCCCGAAGTTTTTGGAAAGAAAAATGGGACGCCAAAATGTCACGTTCTTATGACAATGACTCATCGGCATAATTTGCCGACCACAATTTTAAAATTATCATCATATATTACGTTGGGTTTGCATTAGTTTATAAATACGTAAGCGCGTGTTGAGCAGATGCTCATGTAACAAGAGTGTTTCTCAAACTATTGAAATCAAGAAGGAAAAGATAGAGTGGCAGATCTAGGAAGGGACAATCAGCTGTCGCGTCATTTGAGCTAGTATTTTTTTTATCGCTATCGATATTGTTGCCGAGAAATTCAATAATACGAACCTTCTGCTGTGAGCTTCTGTGCGAGTTAGCATGCAGTCTTATTTGAGGAATACGGGTCAGCATGTGTCCTGATTTTTAGTCCGTGCCGTTGCACGCCGTATCGAGACCGGCCGGTAACGCACTCCAGTACTTATATGATGATAATAAAAAAAGGGGCAAAATGTGCTACTGCAAATTGAAAAACTACTACATACATACTGTTATAGGCATCAATATGTCTTCCTCAAGGTGGAAGCCTACGACTTCATTTAATTCTTACACTTTTCTACCTTTGTCAAGTTACAAATACAGACATTTTCTGTTTGTTTCCCTTCAAAGTTTCGAGACAACATATCCATGGTTCAGCGAAAGGGTAATTACAACTTTTATATTGTTCCTTGATAAATATTTTCATTTATCTAAATGGAAGTCATTTTTTAGTAGTTCTAACGTACGAAAATGTGACAATTTGTTGCGGAAAATTTTTACGAATTAAAAGCGTATTGAATATTAAGACGTTCATTTTCGTTCCAATGTCCTTGAACGCTCCACTTATTTATAGATATCATCACAGAACAGGCCTGCGTATGTCAGACGTAATGTATTGATTAAAACATTTTTTTAAGGAATAGAATCCTGTTGACTTCTAAATCAACTAGTGTGTGACACCTTATGTATCCTATTATTATTTTTAACAGGGACGTCGTATTATAATATTGCGACTTGTATTCTACAGTCATCATTAACCTCAAAGCGCTCGTGATCAATGAAGTCCGCTATATATTTAATATACATATTTAATTATTGAAAATGAAGAAGTTTAATGAAAATGGCATTTGTGCCGTAGAGACCAGTGTATTGAACTCTCTCATTTAAAAATCTTAAATAAAAAATTTGATGCCGTGTTTTGAGATATATTTTGAACAAGGGATAGTTTGAAAAATGCATTAAATGATTTAAAGCCCTAGAGATTGCATTAAGAAATAAAAAAAGAATTACAGATTTTATGTAATGCCCCAGGTTACGCTCATGCTGCTTTTCATTTTAATGATAAGACTTAAATATGTTTCTTGACAGTCTTGGGTCAAGTTAAAATTAATAGTTACTGAAATATTTTAGGGGGGAATTTCCCTCATTTCCCTGCCCGTGAATCCGCGACTGATAATATTGACAGGCATAAAAAGTTAAAATTTTACAATTTTCAAAATTTGTCAAAAAAATCCATTTTAGATTTACAGAGCCTCGAGCTCAGACACATCTATTTGGGAAATGTGCATTTTGTAGAAAATCCTACACATGACTTAAGTACTACCTTTATTTACAGGCAACAATAAGCAAGCACAACAACAAACTTTTTCGATGTCAGGATACACCGAACGTGTGTTTCCGTAAGGATCTGAACATCGATTTTTTTGCAGCTTTTTTAACTTTCTCTTAATTACATATTCCAGCAAGTAAAATGGATAATTGGCATTCCTGGGAGCGCTTACTGGAATAAAGTATTTTAAATTCGTGACTCAGTTTCATTAATCAGTATTTAGAGATGTGGGTGTGTGACCTCCATGCGGACAGTGTGGTAGATTTCGATTCTGAACTCGATGTTCAACTCTCGGCCAATCGATGGTGGGCTAAGGAAGTACTCATTCGTACTCATTCTTCACCAGCGCATCTTTCAATCATTATCCATCTTAATCAAAACCGCTAGGCAATGACTGACAACGCTCGCCGTTAACACACACTTTATTCAACCTGATGTTGCTGACACACCCACACTTAATAAAATTTCGATTGCGCGATTGCCGCATTTGCAGATAACACTGCAGTTTTTACCTCTTGTATAGAAATCTACGAGTTGATAATTCATATCCAACTCTATTTAAATATGATTGACAGTCGGGCCGCCAAACTTAAACTTCAATTAGACCCTAGCAAAACGGCTGCAAAGATATTTACATTAAAACCTTACTCTCCCCCTCACGTTAAAAAACAATACAATAGATTGGTATACCCTTACAAACCCATTAATTAGGTTTATACCTAGAATCCATGTTAAATTTGGGGAAAACATATAAATGTCAAGGCGACCCAAGCCAAAGTAAGACTGTCACAGCTACGCCCTTTAATCTACAGAAACAGTCCAATCCAACTTCAAACCAAACCAATCCAAACAGTCCAAGAAATCAGCCAAAGCAATTTACAAAACAATCTTAAGACCCCTAATGCTATATGCCAGACCAATTTGAATCAACTCTGCTAAAACTAACATCCAGAAAATACAAGTTCTTGAAAATAAATATTTAAGAATAGTTGCCCATGACCCTTGGTATATATCGAACAACCAACTCCATAATGGTTTTAAACTGGAACCAATAGAACTATACATCACATATTAGGCCTCCAACTTTTACTATAACCTACCTAAAATCCCAGCTTTCACCCTCCAAACTGACAAAAAACTCCATACTCCAAACAAGAATAAAAAACAAATATAAAACCCCATATTCCTAAAACAATTGACCTGACTGTCGACCCGTAGGGGAAATTCCTCCCCCTTATATAGTTTGTAAGTTTACATTTTAGTTTAGTAAATTAGTCTCTTAATACACATGAATAGTTATATTTACTGAACTATGTACTTCTACAAGAGAATTAATACAAAAAATAAAAATAGTGATGGACAGATCGGGCGATCACCCAGGGCCCTTTAAGTAAGGAGACGCAAGGATGGGACTGATGGGAAAAAATAGTAAACAATTGAAAAAGAAATCGTTATCATAATTCTATAAGTCACAGTAGAGCAGTCTAATATTTCATGAAGTGTTCAATTAATATTTTACCTGAAATAGTTAATTATAGTCATTACTTATTTATAAGGTAAGACTCTATGAAATGAATGAAATGATGCTAACATTAAAATAGGTTCTATTGAAATTCGAATTTATTATTACACCGCCATTATTTAATACATCATATTTATTATTTCTTTGCATTTAACAAGTGATTTCATTAAGCACTAACTAAACACAACAACATTTTTAGCATTTTAAGCTCACCTTGGAAATTGTATTACAATGGAATCTGTCTAAGCCGGAATCGGTCGGGACACAGATATGTCCAGTTTAGGAAGCTTTCCGTTTATGAAAGGTCGTACATTTTATGACGCTTGTGATATTGACATTTCTGCCCTAAAAGTAGTACGCCTAAATTACATAACTTCATTATAAATAACAAAATACTGTGCAAAGGTGTCTTCAGTTTGTTTACATCAGGTTTTTTCGTAGGTTTAAAACGGGTAACAGTGGCTGTATTGTGACTGCGTGCGACGTCTCAACGCACAAGGCGTCACGAACCAAACCCAGCTCTTTCTCCTGGTGGACAGATAAACCCACAGACACCTAGCAAAATCTGTTTTCGGCATCAAGAACTTATAAAACGTGAATCCTGACTGCACTAAGTATTCAAAAAAGTATTTTACTGGATATAAAAGTATGAAAAATCCACTTGTTTGTTATTAGGGACCCACAAAACTTGTTTTTCTCTCCAGAAAATTGTTTTTCCCGCAAAGTATACAAAGTGTTATCTTAGTACGTGGAGGTACACTGGACAGTAAAAATAACTTTAAGTACTAAAAAGTAAAAAGAGGCTGCAAAATCACTTCAAATCTCTATCAAAGACATTCATTTGATTGGATGATATCCTTCAATTCTTATCGTTCGCCCCTTAAGTTGGTCTACAACGAACAGTGCTCTAGTCATTACGTTCGTTGTCTCAGTGTCCCCTCTTGAGTCACTGTATAGCATCATCAAAGCACAAAAGGCTTCTTCCCGATTTCAATTATTCCCAGCGCGTAACTAACCAGAGGTGTGTCGGCTAAAATGCCACTAAAACACTTGCTACCAACATGCAAAATGGTTTGATTTTCAAACTACTCTTTGTTACGTTTCTTGCTCCTAGATATTACAATTTTGTTTAGAAGACATTAATGTCTGGTTTATCAAAATAGACCGACATTAACTGACCATATTCACAACATAGACCTGGCAGCTGGAAAACAAGATTCAATATGAAACATGGGTTTTGATTCTGCTCATAAGAAATGTACAAATTAATATGCATTTGTATATTTTACTGAAGAAATATTACAAATTTCTGGAAATAGAAATCTGATAGGAGAACCTTACACTTTTCGTGTAATGTCTGGTCTATTTACTCTGAGAATATATTCACCTCCTGGCATGTGCATCGTACGAAAAAAGTGTGAAACAAAAAATTACTAAACAACCCACATGCGCCAATAGTCCCTTACCTCTCGTCAAATGGCGTGAGTGGAACAACATTGATTTTAATGTGAATACACTGTTTTTATTGAAGATTTGAATTAGGTCAAAGTATGTCACTTGCCTGAAACAATTGTTCTTTCTCGCATACTACTGACGTAGCTTTGAGAAAGTATCCTATAGTTGTAGCAAAGTCTGGCGATTTTTTGACAAAAAAATCTTTAGTGCGGTTCGTGATATCGAAAATGCATAATTCTTGTTCCAAAAGTATAAATTTAATTCCCCGACTACGTTGTATAGTTCAAAAGTATAAATCATTTCGGGACTTCCTAAAACTACAATCCTGAAGACACATCATTATATGATCGTACATCATATATGAGAACAACATTTTGGAATAGAGAAAGAAGAAAGAATTGTCACGGGGCGGGAGCACGGCGCGGGTGCACCCGAGATAAAGCAAGAGCGCGCGGAGAAATTGATGTAAGGTTTCCCTTCCAGATCCCTTCCAGATCCGAAACAAAGATAAAAAGTATTTAAAAGACTAAAATAATTGAAACAATTTGTGTTTGTTATCTTTGGTACCCAAAGTATTAAAGCCGATAATTAACTTATAAAAAATTTAGTTGAATAAATGATATGTTCTATTTTTTATGGAAAACAAGGCTGATTATTGAAAAAATATTGGATGCAATTTAAATACAATTTTGACAGAAGACTCTCCAAGAGCTTCAGATCTGGAAGGGAATATAAACCTTACATTAATTTCTCCGCGCGCTCTTGCTTTATCTCGGGTGCACCCGCGCCGTGCTCCCGCCCCGTGACAATTCTTTCTTCTTTCTCTATTCCAAAATGTTCTCATCCCATTCCTTTTACAGAAAGTTCTGTGCAGTCCCTTAGTTTGCTGCTGATGGGCGCCTAATCCCGAATACGACTTAATACGACTTACAAAGCCTTCCCTCTGTCTATTCTCCCGATATTCCAGACTTTCCCCCCCCCCCCTTGCTCTTCTCTTCCGGTCTGTGCTACATGCATTTTAATGGCGTCTATACGTGGCTTTGCCTGTTTAAACTACGCATGTTCCTTGACTTACAGTTCTTTGGTATTATTACCACTTCCTTTTTCCCCAAGCGCTATAACGTCTAAGGGCAGAAACACAAAGGGCGCGCGCGGCGCGGCGGGAATACTCCGAAAACAGCGCTGTCGGAAGAACGACTTTTATTGCTACAAAACATATTTATTTACAATGGACAATATTGAGTCGGAAGCGAAGAGAGTGGATTAATGCAATTTGTTCAGGGAGGAATATCCCCATTTATTTCCCATACTTGGCGAGAATGAACATCTTTTCTAGCAGGGCCCTATAACGTCGCCGGCCACTTTCCAGAACATTCTTCAACAGCGATGTGAGGATATATTAAAGATATGGTCAGGTAGGTTAAATTAATGATAGAAAGATTTAAAACATGCCCCAACGTGGAGCAAAAATGTTTGAAACATATCTCAATGGTAATTTGTCGTCTTTTTGTTGCTCAATAGTTCCCAAAAATGTTACTCTTTAAATAATACCAGAAATGCAATTTTCCGCAAATGCGGTGCTAACTTTATATCAAGTTAACAACACAATCACAAGAAAACAAAAAAATTACTGCGATAAATTATAGTAATTAAATGGGAATTTGCCGTGTTTTTGTTGTTTAATAGTACCCTAAAATAAGTTGTTTAACACTAGAAGACAGCAATTTCATTTCTACCTAGTAGGACGAACCCGACATTTTGACGGGTGAAAGTTTTTTTTTACCGAAATATCAATACAATCGCTCGGATTTTAAATGCAACGTCTATATTCTTAAATAATCTTATTGTTGTGCTAAAAAGGGATGCTTTAACAATAGATAAATTAATACTAAACATACATAGAATGGTTTTCATATTTATCTTGTGAAGTTCTTGATAATCTCTTAAGTTCAATTAATCACACCTAGTAGTTTAAAAGCAGTGTGCACAAGTATACAGATTTTTCAGCACGTGATCCACATACATATTTGCGCATGCAGATGTTCCTAGACTTGTTCTGGCCTTTACAAACTCCTACTTAGCAGATGTTGCTTATATCGCTACTCTGAAGAGTACTGATTGCTCAGCGATTTTTACTTTTTTTGTTATATAGGCAGATGCCAGTTCTGAAAAATTGGAGATATAATATCCGCGGAATATTTTCTCTCCCGTTACCTCCCTCTACAGGCATTGATGGTCACCATATAAATAACATTAAATAATACCTACCTTGACCACCATTTACCCCCGAATTTCACAGTATGCGAGCGCGGCATTTGATGAAATATGTCAACGAAAAATTTCGTTTCATTATAAAATTGTACAGCCTCTGGAAACTTTTTGGAAATGTTTTCATCAACAGTCAGACTTCGATGCAAGGTCCTAAGAAGCACGTTTTTATTTACTTTAACTTTATTTAAGGATTTCAAAGATGTAAGGTAGATACCCTAATACTCGTCAAAATGACGGGTCTTCGTCCTTTTAGTAGTATTTGTAAATATCGTAATTGATTTTCAGTGTATGTGTCTATCTTTCTTTAAATGTATAGGACATGATTAAATATTAAGTTACAAAGCACTTAATTTCGGAACCACATATATTGTTAAAAAAATTATATAAAAAGTAGGACACCCGTCAAAATTACTGGTGCCGTCCTCCTAGTGTTAAATAAGCTCCCAAAAAATTCCAAATAAAGTCGGCGAAAGCGCCCTCTTCCTGGCGTGATTTTCCTTTTGGAGCATTGTGCTTGCCGGGTTTTCCCAAGCCTCCCATCCGCCCGCGAGTTAATCTTTTGGGGACTCTTGGGTAGTTTTACCTACAGCAGATTTCACTAAAGCTTCGTGAACTCAAACTCGCTCACAGGTCGTCGCCGCGTGAGGACGTCTTCCGAGGAGCTCCGCCAAGTGAACGGCAATGGGCGTGGGCCTCGCTGTGCACCGAGCGCGCGTTGGGGCATGGGCAGCGCGTGCCCGTCCCGGTCGGGTGGCTTCGGCGCAAGGGGCGTTCTCGGGCTTGCGGGAAGAGGGCGGCGTGGCTTTCTATTTGTGTCAGCTGTTGGCACTCTCTGTGATATGGAGAGTAGCAAAATCTGTCTCGGTGTTACAGGAGGTCAGTATGGTGAACGTGCTTCAAAGTGATAGGACGCGCGATAGAATTAGAAAGATGGAAGCGATTTGGACGAGGCCACAGTCTATGGAGAAGCTGACGCCTTAAGAATGAAGTGGATTTAGAAGACGACAGCAAAGGAAACGAGGGAGCGAAATGCCGCGTCCCAATGAAAAAAAGAAGAGGAACGAGTCGTCTTGCATCAGGTGCTGCTTAGTAAGGTAAAGGTTAATCTGAATTGAATGAATTGATTGATTGCCTTATTTTTTTATCGGTGGAGACTCGGGCCTCAGCCCGCTCTTCCGTCTGACTACGCAAATTTCGCTACGCTCCTTCACCAACTAGGAAATAAAGAATGTATTCTTGGGTGAGAAACAGGCGAATTTGAATTTATAGGTGTTGTGGTGTGATTTTGGCATTTTTCAATCAAATAATTAAGACGTTGTCATGCCACAATATATTAATGCAATTCAGCTTTCGATAGCTAGCCATCATCATCAGTTTGTTTGAATACAAGAAGAACAAAACAAACATAAACATTAACAGACAAGATATGATAACGGTAACAAATAAAATTTACATTTTTTTTTTGGAAAATATATTAACAATTCTAGAAAACGGAAGAAAGAAAAAAGTGGGGGGGGGTTAAGCATTAATCTTGAGAGAAGCTAATGAAAAAAAGTAGGACACGTAATTTTTTAATACGAGAACATAGAAATGTAAATTAGAGCGTTCTATGTCTGGGTGAAGCCACAAAACGACACACGAGTCGGGGCGAGGCCGAGGGGCTAAGTCCGCGGCCGTGGGGTGAGGAGGGAATGTGCTGGTGCGCGTGCCTCTGTCATGTGCCGGCCGCGGGTGCGTGTGGGAGTGGTGTCTAATAGTAATTTTAAGTAAGGAGAAGGACTTTGTTTATTGTTTTCTTTAATAGTTTATATTATTAAAGAATATTGTAGGTTTTCTAAAGTTAGTCTGGTGTGGAGTGATTTTCTAATTCCAGTTATACAATGTCTGTGTGTGGATTGAATGTATGGCCTGTCTGAGTAAATGATTGCAAAGTGAGATTTTACAGTGTTTGTTTAACATGTATGTTTCCTTGATTCTGGTATTGAAAGTCTGCCTGTTTTGTCCAATTATATTGGCTATACTCGTGCAATTTAGAGAATAGACCATAAACATTGTACATGAAATGAAAACTGGTCTGGCTTTCGGACGCGGTAGCAAAACCGGAAATTTTTCGTCAACTACAGTTAGGAGAGATCGGAAACTAGAGGCGGCGGTGTTCTTATATAGCGTGAAATATTACATGAAGTTTAATATCAATCTAATTTGGGTTAAATAAATTTGGGTACTTGAATAGACGGTGTAAATTTTTGGTTCCGGGAAGTATATTAGAAATTATTGCTTGCTATCGTCCCCGGGGTAAAGCTATGAAATCCTCAGGCGCACTCTACGAAAGAACAAATATAATATAACGTCATGTAGTTATTGTGGAACTTAAATCTTCTCAGAACGCAAATTTGGAAGGGGATTGTTGCGAAGGCAAGTCAACAACTAGTTCAACCGACTAGTCTGGGACCAAGCGGATAGAGCAGGTAGTAGACAGGCGCAAACAGCAGGATGCGATTCGATATATGCCTAATTGAAATCAGAAAGAAATATTTGTCGGCGACGTTTAGAAGGTATAAGTGACCAAAAGCCGTTAGTCGATTACAGTTAAGTATTTCAAAGAAAGTATACATGTATTTTCAGTGAAGAATAAAGAAAGCGAATGTACTAAGGCGTTTCAAATTATTAAGAGAACGATATGGGGAAGTTTTCTGAGAATAGGAGGAGGAATCGATGAATAAGGGGAGAGTTTTACATACTGTAGTAAATGCTGAGCAGTTTTGCACCAAGTAAATTGTTAAAAAGAAAGCGATCCGGAATATATAGAATGCAATGATTAGGCAATTGAAAGAAAAACAGAGAAGCTTTAACAACAGAACCGTAGTGAAAATCATATGGCTTAATTCTAATAATTATTACAAAACATTAAGTGAAGGAAAATAAATGCATGGAAACTCATTTAAAACATTGAATTCGGAGGGCAGGTATTTTTATCGGTGGTATTTTTTAAATAGTCGTAAGGAAAGCGAGTAAAGACGAATTCAGTTGTTCGTGTTAATAATCGCAATAACGGACCTCAGGGAAAAGCCGGGCTTTACGATATTTCAGCTCGCGTTTCAAGCAAAGTCAAGAGTATCAGATACAAGCTGTAAATAATACAAGTAGATTTATATTGATGTAAATACTTTGCAGGAAAGAATGAAATTATGAAGAGAGTAAATCACGAGGTCGCTGAGGTATTTCAACGGACATCATTAAATAGGTGGAGAGGCATTCTACTATATTTAATTAGTATTAATGTATCAATGAACAACGCTGCGTCGGAAGATTGGAAGAACGCTCGTAGTACCTATTTTTAAAAGTACGACAACACAATACTTCGTACATAGGCCGGTAAGCCTTAACTATAGCCTTACATCGTATGCAAACTTATGGAACATAATTACTTATGAACATCCACACGATGTCTTAAAAGAAATGAATAGATCGGGTATAGAGACTAAGAGTGTAGCGTGGATAACGAATACTTCCGGAACAAGATACAGAAAGTTGAGTCGGAGATTACTTCGTATAACCGTCGAGAAACGTCACGTCAGGAATATCCACAAGGAAGTGTAGAGGACCTCATGTTTCCGGCTTGTGAATGAATTGCGATAATTAGCTTCACAAATGTACGACTCTTTGCAGATGACTGCGTAATCTATAGGATTATCAACTAGGAGAAGGACGACGATATTTTGCAGCGAGACTTTAGACAAATTACACATCTGGGCAGAAACAAACGGCATGGAAATAAACAGTTCAAAGAGAAAGTCCATCACGTTTGGTAGGGGTCGAAGTTATAATGAATTTGCGTACAAATTGAACAACAATATTATACCTCGAGTCACGTCTTGCAAATACTTAAGAATACAGCTAGACTGTAAATTGAGCTGGGAAAATCAAATCAATTTCGTTGTAGGGAAAGCCTGGAAATCTTTACATTTTGTTATGCGGATACTGAAAAAGAGTACAGTGAGAGCCAAAGAACTAGCATATATGTCATTAGTGCGACCTATATTAGAATATGGCGCGGTATGTTGGGACCCATACAGAATTTTGCAGCAAAGGAATCTAGAAAAGGTTCAGCATAGAGCATCAAAATTTACTTTCAGGGGTACCAAGAATAAAGGGGTTTGGGACTCACTCGAAAGGAGTAGATTAAGGTCACGTCACAATGTGTAAAGCATACACAGGCCTTCGAGCGTGGAAAGAAATTCTGTGTCGATTAGGGAAACCTACATATTTCGGCAGAGCGGATCACATGCACAAAATTCAGACAAGAATTCAGAAAACGGACGTTGGGAAATATTCATTCGTGAATCGAACTATTAGAGACTGGAACGGTTTGCCTGTGACAATCTTCGATCCCTTTCCTCAAAGCCTGAGCAAATTTTAAAAAAAGTTAGTTTCTTGAATGTTGACATGTATGTTATAAATATATTTAATAAAATTCAGTGTAATTAACTATGTCTTCTATGTAATTAATTATTATTATTATTATTATTATTATTATTATTATTATTATTATTATTATGTGCAGTGTAGTGGCGTGAAGTGCAGAAAGCTTGCTGTTTTGCAGTGCGGTGAAGTGAAGTGTGGTGAAGTGGAGTTCTATGAAAGATTGCGCGGTGAAATATTCACGTGAATTTGTAAAGTTTGTAGATTTTGTTAAGTTGTTAAGTTCTGTAATGTTAAGTTAGTGTATTCGGCCACCAAGTTCGCACACTTAATTGCAGAATTATTAATAAATCCAATCTAATCTAAATACCTAGGTGTCCTACCTAGGTGTCCTACTGGACAAACGACTAACGTGGAAACCGCACATTCAATCAACAGCCCATAAGACACGTGCCAAAGTTCTAAAGCTATACCCGTTTATCAACAGAAATTCCACCCTCAGTATAGATCTGGTCTACCCATCTCTAAAATGATAATAAGACCCACAATGACATACGCATATCCAATATTGCGCAAAATAGCACCAACCAATCTATCCGTCTTACAGACAATCCAAAATAAATATATAAGACAAACCTTGAAAGCCCCCTGGTTCATTTCAAATTTACAAATCCACCGAGAACTTCAAATACCTCTCCTCTCAGAATTCATCTCGCAAACCTCTGAAAAATATTATTCTTTCCACCCAGCATAACCCAACACTCCAATATGCCATCTCGGCCAAAACGCACATTATCCATCACGCATTAGATCCAGATTTCCCAAAGATCTCTTTTGCCCACCCTAATTAACAAAAGTTATTTCCCCCATTTTCCCACGAACACTCTCCCCCCTCCTCTAAACCACAAATGCAAACTTCTCTTAGTGATGATATCCAAATATGAATTTTAAAAATATAGTGAAGGGTTATTCCGAGACCCGCATTAGCCTGAGAATGGACTTATCAAAAAGATTATGACTTACGGGATTTCCTAACTAGTGAGTTTTTTTTTTACTTAAACATGGAAATAAATACACATTGTGGGTTCAGTTTGTAATTGGGCACATTTATTACAATATTTTGTGAAATGACAATGTGCATCTACATCAAAACGATTAATATAACGGAAACAGTTGCTTGAAATATGTGTTTCGTTGGTAGTACATAGGAATATTTTCGTAATGAACATCCCTTTTGACCAATATCTCAATGATAGCCCAGTCATACACACTGTATATATATATATATATATACACACACACACACACTCGAATATACCCCACAAATCAGTGATTACAGAGTTTTAAAACAAAACCAAAACTTTGCAATGTCCTAACGGCCATTATATTAATCTAATCGCACATTCGCGAATCGCACTATTAGGGACTGGAACAGTTTGCCTGTGACAATTTTCGATCCCTTTCCTCAAAGTCTGAGCAAATTTAAAAATAAATTTGTTTCTTGAATGTGGATATGTTATAAATATATTTAATAATATTCGGTGTAATTATCCATGTCTTCTTTGTAATTAAGTATTATTATTATTGTTATTATTAATGTTATTATTATCGTCATTATTATCAATATTAGCATTATTATTATTATTATTATTATTATTATTATTATTATTATTATGTGCAGTGCAGTGGCGT
>BOPP01000043.1:1482385-1495927 GCA_017312745.1 Gryllus bimaculatus
TGAAATGTTCACGTGATTTTGTAAAGTTTGTAGATTTTGTATAGTTGTTAAGTTCTGTAATGTTAAGTAAGTGCATTCTGCCACCAAGTTCTCACACTTAATTGCAGAATTATTAATAATAAATCTAAAAATAAATCTAATTTACACGTGGATTGTGCACATATTCTACAGCTCCTATTTTCTCACAAGAAAAAACTTCAAAAGAGAGTGATTTACGGGGTTTTAACAAAAACCGATTCAATTACCTTTCACATTCAAACTAACAACAATGTTACGTTATAATTGAAGCATCGGCTGGAACAACGTTGTTAGCGATATATTCTAAATTTTACAGGAGAGGACTCAGTCAGTTACATCAAACATTTACTGGTATCGGAGCTACATTCTCTTCTGACAGCTGTAGGAATAAAAAAAAATGTGTTTTAGGAAGTAAAATGCTCAATAAAGAATGTTCTATGATTTACAAATGAATGAAATTTCATTCCATAGAACAACGTTACATATCCAGGACACATACAACGTTGTTATTCTAATATAGTATTCTGGAAATTATAAATCGGCAGGAAAACTTGAAAATACTTGAGAACTTATTGATTTCCCTTTCTGTGTATAAGAATGTGATATTTAGATCTGCAGATAAGCATTCCTTGTTTACCCATTGGTGGAAGTAATTGCTCTCCTGCTTGGGAAATGATGCAATTTTTTTACATTTACCCTAACAGTTTTTCTTACTCTGTAATGGCATACGGTCGATTCTTGAGAATCTCTCGTTCATGTAATAAGTCTTTATTTATTTTCAGTTTTCCAACTAGTAGTCAAAGTCTCCGCGGTGTCTCAAGGTATCACACAATGTTTTGCAGCTAACACATTTCCTTTTTCTGTTTAATATTATATAATATGCAATGGTAAGGTGTCTAACACACATTCTGAAGTTCTTTTCGGATCTGAAATTATCACACGCTGATGTGTTTGTAATGCTGAATGTTAATCATAACATAGTGCAGTGAACTTGTCAAAGACTGCCGTTTTACCCCACAATATTTTTCGGAATTGCATCCTACTCTGCACTTATAGGACACATGCCGCACATGCTGAAATTTATACAACCAGTTTAATTACATTCTATTATCTTCAGCGAAAACGAATTATAACACAGCATACATAAGCTGTGGCGGATACAATGTTGTTTCACCCACCCCGTTTGACCCTCCAACAGTGACGTCTCGTGCTTAGGTTGCAGGGTTGCACGATCGGAAAAGATCTCATAATATCTTAGGAGTAGTATCGAAAAGAGGCGTAGTGGACCAGATTTTTTGACCCACAATTTTTAGATAGTTAAATGTTTTCATTTTTGCATTGAAATCGTATTAAAATGCTCAAATTTATTCATACTTTCTCCATTTTTTTTCCAAAATATCCTCATTTTACGCATCGAGGTCTGCATTAGAACCCTAGACCACATATTTCAAAACATTTATTTTTAACTAATTCAACACTACACCACATTTTTACCATTTCATACATAATTTCGCACAGTCAATGGAAGAATCCGGTAACAAACTTAATTCAATAATAGCCTCTGCCTTAAATTCATTATACACACTAACCTCAAGTTGTTAGATTTTAAAAGATTTTTTCTATCGTTTTCATTTAAACAAATAGCAAATTCATTAGGTACAATTACACTAAAGATTTGTCCTTTTTATCAATTTTTAGATCCAATGGTATTTTATTATTTCCATATTTTTTATTTACGTTTCTTATATCAGGAATAAGATATTCACGAATTTCCATTAGTTCAGTTATATTTTTTACATGATATGTAGGTTGGTTCAGTATCGTTACAACCGTCCATTTAGAAGAAAATTATAAATAATTATGCCATTAGAAACGGATGGTGTATCGAAACTGAAGCGTGCTATCACATCACATCTTTTTCGTAAGTTTTCTATTTGTTTACCATATACTGCATTATTCATAAGTTTCAAGAAAAACTTACTTTACTTTTTCAAAATCATTATTTGCTCGTCTCAGTGCTGTATTTGTATCATTATATGTTTTAATCTACCTTTTTGATCGCTGCATTCTTGGCTATCCGGGATGAGTCGCGACTCGGTCTATTGTCATGAATACTCACAGCGACCACAGACACAAAGCTTTCATATAACAAATATATTTATTAACAAAGAAAAGAAAACAAATATATACCCTTAATTTCCTACTTACACCCTACCTCTGATAGACCAACTATCCCCTGATCGCGGGAGCGATCCAAACCCGATTGAAGATCGGTTTCGATTGTGGCATTCGCCACTCCTACTTCTGAAGCGCGCACAAAGCCTAGCTTCCGTGACCGGATGTCTCGCTGGGACACAAAGTCCGTTCTGGCGCACCAACGGCTGGTTTGCCTCGACCGTAGGGGCGATCTTATCCGATTGAGAATCGGCGTGAATCGTGGCACTCAACCACTCCTCACCTCGGAGCACGCACACAGCATCGCTCCCCCGTGACCGCAGTCACCCAAGAACATAAAGTCCTCCGCAGGCTTCGTCAACTCGTGACTTGCCTCGCGAGCGTGGCTCGCGTATGCACCGTTGTGGCGCCAAGTTTTGTGCACGTGCACGAGGTTCTCCCACTGTCTTCAGAACCCACCCACTGGCTCTGTACACTCCGTTATATAGGCCGTTATATAGGCCCACGTGACCTACTACGTCACGCCACCGCCCCCGCTTGTTATAACAGTGAAAGGTTTCTATAGGCCGGAAGACCCCAAAGCCTTGTGTCTCCTGTTTCCGCGTTCTTGCCTTTACGGAAAAACCCTTCTTTCCTTCTTGTGGCGAGGCTAATCCTCTACGAAGCGTCCCCAAATAGATGCCTCGAGGCACGCTGGCTAATACGTTACACTATTGTACTGATGTTTAGGCCATCTTGCTGTGGCCTTCTTCAGAGCTATACCTCTGCCAAGAGGTTGGCGTGTCACATTTTATAGGAAAGGAGCATGGGCCGCCTGGGTGCATCGGCGGCCAATAGGAGGGCGGGTGTCCCGTGATTGGCGGAGAAGGAAAAGGGGCGATGGCGTGTGACCAGATGAGGTGGGGGAGGTGGGGCAGTCGCTGCTGCCCAAGCAGCAGCCAAACCAGCGATCCGTAACTGCCGCAGACGTCTCCGGGACGCTTGCCGGTATCCCGGCAGGCGTGATCTGTGCCTTCGCCGCCTCATATGAAGGCTTTTGACCTACTTGGGGATCCGTGGCGGTAAGCGGAGGCGGGAGATCCGCAACTGGCGCCCGGCGCGAGCTCCTCGCTGGCGACGTAAATGGCGCAGTTTATTTGCTCGGGCCACCAGATTAAGACGCTCGCGATGGGGCAGCGCATTCTCCTGATTCGGACTTGGCACTTCTGTGTTTGAGGACGAGGAGCATGAAGATTGTACCATATCTCATAGGTGCGCGAGCGCGTCTACTCTTGTGTAGCAGCGCTTCTCTGGCTATGTACATCCCCACGAATTTATGGGATGGGTGCTTGGCTGCGGGTATTTGTGTTCCTTCTGTGTCTTTCATTAGTGGAATGCGTAGACGTCGGAGCGTCGGCCACCTGCAGAAGCAAGGGTACTTGAGTGCCAAAGAGGTGGCGACACCGCGATTGAAGCTAGACTCTCCGCATGTAATGGGTCGTGCTTACTATATTCCGGATCGTGGGCAGGCGCAAAATTCATTTTAATAAATTCTTACTCGCTCACCTAGTAGACGATTCTGCCTCTCACAGATGATCTTTGTGTGTTCGCAAGAAATTTTCAGAATGGGTCTTCTTGGCAGTTTGGACTGCGGTTGCGTTTCCGGCATTTGCACCATGCAAGACTATAACCCTCCGGGATTGCTTCCGATTGATTACTGTAGGGAGGATTGGGCTACAACAAATTGGAACGAGTATCATCGGAAGTTCTGAATTTGTCCAGTCTTCAAGAAAGGGCAGAAGAATTCAGACTATTTCATCTAATGTGGTTTCCGTAGGGTTACTGTTGATAGCCGGTCGGTCCATGTACCGATCCTCGGAACTACGGATGAAAGGTCGGCGGGTGCTTTCGCCCTTGGCGATCCATCAGCAGTAGACTCAACCGCATAGTCAAGAAGCTCATTTGGGACTAGCGCGGTAAATCAGGTCTCCCTGGAGCTCAGCGAAGGAATGCAGCCGAGAGCTCCCAACAGCGCCCGCGCTCGCAGCGAGGGGGCGAGAAAAAGGGCGAAAGAGCGAAAACATGACGCGAGAGAAGGACGACGAGGGTCAAATAGGGGTCCGACGAGGGAGGGAGGGATTAGCGCCCGCTCGCTACCAGCTCCTCACAGGAACAAGGAAGCTCGATCGGTGTGGTTGGAGTGCGCCCAACAGATTCTGGGCGTGGAATCCTCCCGCAAACCTAGCTTTAGGTGATCTAGCAATCTGACGGTGCGCAACTCGTCTCCGGTAGCCGCTGTCGGTCGCAGCCGAAACACTGGGATGGGAACCTGCCGCGCAGGTTCCGTCCGCGGATGCCTCCAGGTGACGCCTCAGTCCCGGCCGCTTCACGGCACCAAAGAGACGTCAAAATTTACGTCTGAGGCAATCCTCAGACAAGATCTTTAAAGAACGCAGAGCACTTGGGCAGAATCGGGATACAAGGCGACCATTGCGAGGTCACCAGCCGAAGAACGGACGTCAGTGTATGAAATCACACACCGTTTGACGTGTAGCATAGGATCGCTCTGCAGCGAAAAGTATATTTTGTATTCGCACCCGCCTCGTCCGAGAACTCTGAAAGCTCCTCAGAGTATTTGTCAGAGGGTACCGCAAGGCTAACGCTTTGAGAACGCTGGAAAACGATTGAAAGAGCTCGGCTACGGCTCTCAAGAGTAAGGACAACTCTGCTGCTGAATTGGAATCGTGGTGCCAGAACACGATTCCGGTTAGCATGGTGCAAAAGGACGAACGCGGCCGGGGAAGTGCCACAGGAACGTTCGTGTAACACTCAGTGTCAGCGCGCGTAGCGTAATATCCATACCTCTTAATGCAATATGAATCTTTCGACGTAATTGGAGGTCCAAAGGGAGCATGGCTGTGCGCAAGAGGGGGTCGATTTTGGCCATGAGGATCGCCTAGCGCGATGGGGCCAATCGTTGTATTGCGAGTACGATGTGCGCTGTCGCCTTGCAGGGCGCGGGGTCCCTGCAGGAGGCGACAAACGCGGAACGGCGCATTGCCCAAAACGGCGGAAATTAATATAAGGTACTATTAAGTAGCAGAGTTTTGGTGGGGAATTAGTATGGCAGTAACATCAAGTCGGCTAGCATCCTTCAGGGATGCAAAAGCCATATGCAGTTGCCAACACATGAAAAATACATGGAACAAGATGCGGGGGGTGGGGTTTTTTTGATATTCGTCAGTACGGCTCTGTGCGAATACAACGAGGGACCTCAGCCAAGTAGTTCTAATGAGAAACTCGGACGCCTCGGTGCGGAGCTAGCGCAGGGCAGGAACTGGAACAGAGGTTCGCGCCAGCGCTCGGGCAGGCCCCCCCACCAGAGGCAACGCCGCCCTCGAGGCGGGCCGAGCGCGGGCCAACTGTAGCGCAGCTTGCCGCCAAAAGTCACTAAAGAGCCAGTTCTTTAGCGAGTTTGAGCGAATCCTAAATATGATACGACAATGTCTAGACGAAAATCAGAACGTTAGACAAGCGATAGCTTCGGCTTGCCGGTGGAACGAGCGGTGAAGTTGCAATCTTCTAAGGACCGGGAGCAATTGAAACATTTTGCAGAAAGAACTGAACTCGATATTTGGATTTAACAAGAAAGTGGCTCAGTGTGAACACGAATTCAAAACTCCGGGGATTTGAATGTTTTATTCGCCGAGACGGCGCTGGTAGGCCAGGCAGGCGGAGTAGGCAATCGCGTGCGCGGAACTGCCGCAGCTTGAAGCCGAAATCCCTGCTATTGCTCTGGCGTCTCTGGAGGCGGTCTGGGCGTACGTCTGGGTAGGAAACGGCCGACTACTAGTTGTATCCATCTACTGCCCAGAGCAAACCTTAGATCCGGCTGGAATTGATGCGCTTCTTGCACTAAAATCCAAAGTTATCCTTCTGGGTGACTTTAACGCCAGACAACTTCGGGCGGCCTCGCAGCAAACAGAAACGACAACAAAATTGCCAATCTTGTAGCGACAAGGCGGGGCGTAGAGACCTGCGCACCGAATAGCCCCACGCATTTCCCGGAGTACGAAACAGGAACCCGGGCGTTACTGATTTTATGATTGTGAAAAGCGTTGAGTGTGTGGTTCCCCGCTCAATTGCCGTACTGGATTCCAATATAACCCAGTAACATGCGTTGTGGCGTCCCTTGCAGCGAAGTTAGTTTTCGAACTACCCGTGACACGAACTGGGCAGGTTTCGCAACACAGCTGAATTCTCAGCTTGAGCAGAAACCAGTAAATACGAAAGACGAGATGGACGAAGCAGTGAATCACTTCACTGTAACATTGAAATCGGCGTTCAAGCAACCAAGAATGAATGCGTGTGAAAATGAACAAAAAAAAGAAGAAACAAGAACATTATAGAGAACCAACCCGAAAATCTTTACAACTAAATAAAAAACAAACATTTCCCAAAGAGGAAATTCAATTAGTTTTTAAGTTAGCATAAGTTAGTTTAAGTTACTGCCCTTACAACCTACAAAAACCTCATCGGCTGCAGGTGTTATGTATTCCTAAGGTAAATAAATTCCCGCCCTTCCAGGGTAACTGGACAGGCGAAACAAAAAAGATGAGGTGGGGGAGGGGGAGGGGGGCGGAAAGGAAGATAATAGAAAACTGCACAATATAGACACCTGGAAAATGCATCTGTGTGGAGGGGAACGACGGAAATATCGACAAAAAATGGTTCAAAGGGCGGCCATGTCATTGGCCGTCCGCGGGTTTGTGTGTCTGCGGGGCGGACCGGATTGGCGGGGGGCAACGACCCGTCTCCAGGTGTTGCTAAGACGGAGCCCATCATTTCTATTGAGGTTAGCGATCCTCCTAGAGATTTCCAAAGCCTCTTTGATCAAACGAGGCCACCGCCGGTCTTCTGTTGTTATGGTGCGGGTTTCGTAGTAATTGACCACCCATACCTTGGATATAACTTGATGAATTTTATTGACAATAATGCCTTGTTGTATAATATATTTTAACATTCTATAATCAATAACATCATTCATTTGATCTTTTAATGTTGTTTACACATCTGTTGGTATATTCCCTATTCCTTTGTTTAGAAAATCTTGTTGATATTTTGATAATTCATTGATATTTGAAATATCAAGATATAGCGAAAATGCTTAAATTTATCATGTAAATGATCCGGAATGCATAAATCTACTTCAAATGTATACTTTTTACATCCATCATCAGGTACATTCAAAATCTCGTTGATTGTAAATATTTTTGTTTCAATATTAAAATTTCCAATTGGTAAACCTAATACATGGCCGTATACGTTAATACAATCTAAATTCGTGATATAACCAAAATGTTTTTTACTATTGGAAATACCTGTTTTCAACTTTTTATTTGAGAATGTAATTTGAGATAAAAATCGTGATAAACTCCAAAATTTGAATTTTTTAAACATATTAATTTTTTTAATAAATTTATTTTGAAACTTCATGATTAGACATTTTAGATGTTGCATTAGTTTCTAAAATAACATTTTCATCGAGAGATTGGAGTTTTATATGCTCTGTAGCTTGATTAGATTTACAACGGGCGCAATATGCACTATTCACTTCACCTCAATTTTTAACATCTTCGTCTAAATTTGTCAAAAAATTATATGTATCAATAAATCTAAATTCATTAATATCCATAGGAGATCCTTCCGGTATTATTTGTTTTTCTTGACCACAGCATGTATTTTCCCACAAGTTATAATATCGTTTTTACATTTATTATATATCCACATCAGACATGGTGATGTAGCTATAAATACTTTTTAGAGAATGTTAAATTTTTTTCTGATGTTTTTGGTGTAATTCTGAATAATCATTTAACATTTCTTCTACTTTTCTTGTCCCTATTACTGTCTTTTACAATGGACGGCGAAATACTTATACGTTCGTTTCGTGCTATCTTGCCAGCACTTACAACATTGTTTCACATTAGCTATTATTTCAAACCACATTTTTCCTGACAGAAATGGAGTTAACCTTTCTAATAAAATGTCAATGAGAGAATGGATTAATTTACATTGTTCCATAGAAAAGGGGAAACTGAAAAAAGATTCGCTTACTACGTTGTTCCAGCCGACGCTTCAATTATTTGAATGCCTTTAAAACATTACTTCTAATTCTGCAAAGGAGTTTGGTATATCTAAAATTATTTACAGTTATTTATGTTTAGTTATTGGTCTAAAATGTCCAATTATTTCAACTTTAGATTGCCGTAAGAAACCTTACAGAAACGTAATATCCAAATATTTTTAAGGTTGCCGATTGATTCGTTTTTTTGTTTTTTTTGGGGGGGGTGTTTTGTTTTAAATAAAGTTACCTTTATGTGAAACATTGCTTTGCCTTCAATAATGAAATTGTGATAATTGGATACAACGGGCATACTGTGATTGATTGGTTGGTTGGTAGTGATTCCAGACGCGTCAACAACTAAGGTCATTGGTCCCGTATTTTTTGCTCCCTTCATGAGAATTTCTCAATTTTCCTTCAACTTGCTAGAGACCCACTGAAGATTAGGAAAGTGTTTTCCCGAAAGTTGACGTTGATATCGATATAATTAATTAAAGTTATAACTTATTGCAGTGGACGTTATTTCCTATCTCGTATTATGGATTATCCCAAGATATCTGCTACCACTACGGAATTTACAAATGAAAACTCGAAGAAAATTTTGATCTCAGTGCCATTTTCAATGTTTGAGATAATGATGTTTTTTCCTCGAGAACTAGTTTTTAAATGAAAATACTTCATATTAAAACGAATCATTTAAATTAAATCTAAATACAAATTGTAAAAGTGATATCTTTATTAAATATCATTCCAAAGTACCAAATGCAAATAGTGATCTAAGTGCCACAGGATTAACATAGTAGTCTAAGTGCCAAGAATGTATTTTTATAATGAACTAGCGGACCCGACAGACTTCGTCCTGTCCAAAAGATTTGTAATGTCACAGTTTTTTGTTCCTANNNATTGATCCAGGCGTTGTTGAGTTATGCGCTTACCAACACATTTTGGGATTCATTTTTATATTATAGATGAGGATTTATTTTGAATACTTGACGCACTGATAATTTCTAAAAAAACAACAGGTAAACACAACCAAAAAACAAAGCAAGAACGGAGCTTAAAACACAACAACGCTGTTTGTGTGCACACGGCACGGAGATCGTAATTCACAATTTGCTGCAGGGCACATTCAGCTCGCGGATTCTTTTGGAAATGATCTTAAATACTCCTCACAGATCTAAATACTTCTCAAAAGTTTGGCACATTGCGAGCAGTACAGATTTTTAAAAAATAAATTGTGAAATACAAGCATATTGCATACTGCTTTTCGTGTTATTTAATGCAATTAATATTATTTAAACAATGAAAACATAAATATTTTTTAAAATAAAACTAATTTTAAATTTGTATACAAAATAATTACCTCTTAAATTTGTCCCACAAAAGAAGATCCGAAATCCCGTTTCTGTACGTAGTATAGAGAAAATTATGTGGAAAATCGATTTCGAGATTTCAACGGAAATACACGTTTTGGGGTCCGTTCATACTAAAAAAATGTTTTGTTTTTTTGTTTTTTCAAAACGTCCGTCCGTCCGTTTGTCTGTCCGTCTGTAAACACCACTAGCGCCTAAACCATTAGTAGGATTTTTTCCAAATTGACGAAACCACATATTCATCTGGGTAGAGTCGACGCTTTTGAATTGTGAAAAATATTCTTTAAAATTGGCGGTTACACGAAGCACCCGTACATTTTCAAAATTTGGTCAAAAATACCTCTAACCTTTTTCTTTAAATTTCTTGTAAAAATAGAGTAAAATACACTGGTAAATGTGGCATAGATCCGATTTTCAGGATTAACTCTGAATTTTCGAAAATTTTGAAATATTTCGGGCGTCTTACTACAACCACAAAATTAAAGATAGAGATTTTTCCTTCAAATAAAATTTGTTCCCCATAGTGAGTTTTCATTAAGCTTGTGTACATTTGTATGTACATTTTAGCATTTTTCGGGCAATATGAGCAATTTTAAAATATAACAAAACAAGATTTTTCTCAAAAATGGCTCCAAATATTATAAAGCAGATAAGCCAGAACTGAACATTTAGAGCATCGTGAGCGAAGATAATAGATGACATATTCAAGAGTTGGTAGCCGATTATTCTCCAGAGAAGAAGAAATTTCATGTCCAAATTAACATTTGCGTGAAAGAAGAGCAACAGACATACAGTACATCGAGGCGATGATCACCATCGGAGGAGGTCGATTAAAATCACATCGAGGATTATACTAAAGATCAATTAAATTTATTTTCGGACTCTGCAGCTGAGGAGCAGTCTGATTTGGAGATTTGTGGCCTACGAGAAGATCTAGTACCTTCCTTTGAATGTTGAAACTGGAAGTTTCCTTACATAGATTAATTTTATCTTCACAAAATGGAAATCCAGAAGACGGACATGTTTAAAGATATTAAAATGCAGCAAAAGAAACATTATAATTATGCACAAGATCAACATTACAATACCATGCAAAACTGTGTGAAAGGTTGTAAGTGTGGGTTACCATTGAGAACAGTTTCTTCAAATGTAGACAACATTGTTCCATGAAGAATAGAAAACTTAAATTTGCCAGATAATGTGTTGCATTTATTTGATGGTGTGTGTGTTCTGATTACTCAATATGTTTTCTAATGAATTGTGGCGCTTGTTAGGCAAATATTAAGAAATCTTTGTGAACAGTCAACTAACTCTTGCCTTCCCAAATACTTTGTATTTGATAGACCAAATAATATTTGTCCCAAACATAGTTTACCACAGTTACTGAGTAATGTTTCTGAGTTACATCCTGTGCAAACATCTGTGAATTCTGTGGTTCTTCGGATATTACAATTTTACAAAACAGTTCCAAGAAAATGACTATTCATCACAAAGTGCTTGTGGATGATAACCAAGATGTTAATAAATGTGACGTTGCGACTTTAATGAAGACTATTTATGACTCATCAGATATGCGTCACAATGTTCTAGTTGAAGTGTATTATACATTTATTTGGATTGGTAATACCATTTTTAAAATAGAAGCTAATTTTCTATTAGCTACTGTGCCTACTGACTAGTGTGCCATCAATTTTATGCTACAGAGTAGTATTGGAAGATACCCATTTGAACTATTAACAGGAGGTAAGATGCACAGTAAAACAGATCTACATGTTATCAAGATGTTGGATGAATAACTTGTAGATTCGTTTGAAGAACAACGCAATGAGAAAATATGCCAAAATCCAAATTCTAAGAGTACAAGAAAATGCAGGAAATGTTAACCAGCAAAGAAACAGGGCTTCTAAGTATACAGTTGGTATTTAGTGCCCAGGAAACAAAATGTCTCATATGTCTCAAGGAGATATAACAATGAAATAATAACAATTCATTTCAATTATATTGTTGGCATTAACAGCCAAGTAAAATTATAAAATTATACTATAATAGAATTACAAATTTGTGAGGAAAATACACTAAACACTGATAAAAAGTACTCAAAACCAAAGATTAGATTAGCATCAACAAAAATATTTCATATCACCATGCAACATCAAATCTCAAAATATCCATTGCATGGATAATTATTCTTTAGAAGCAATAAAAGGAAAGATGCATTAAAGAAATAAGAAAGCAAAAGTTCTCAAAATCAAAAAAATTGTTTTTGGCAAAACTGCATTGTGATTCCTCAAAGAAAGTGTAGAGTGATTCCGACCATTAATTCACAAATAGAGAAATTGAAAAAAGTTATACACATTAAAATCATTGCAATGTGAAATTTAGAACACAAATCTGTTATGTGCTTTGAAAAATGACATTTAATTACAATGAATTTTTTTCATTAACTCACAGTTGAGTTAATTTGATACAAAAACTAACATTTAATGTTATAAACATGAAATGTAACGAATAATTATTATTATTATAAGTTTCACAAAAGTCATGACAATTTCAACTAGCTGAATAACACAGACAACTACCTTTCTCAACATGCCTTCACACACAAACTGATACATCTCAAATATAGGAAAATGTATGCACATAGAATCTAAAAACTCTCCAATTATTTATACTGGAGTTTTCCTACAAGTATTGTTGTTGAAGTTCATGAAAATATCCTCATAGAGCAAACAAAATAATATCTTCCTCAGCAATTCCTTTTTGATCAGAAGTAGTTGAATCAACAATTGGAGCAATGAGAATACTCTTTGATCTACTTTTTATATGGCCAAAATTGTAATAATTTAGTAAATTGAGAAAAAAGATACCATAAGTACAGCAGTACATAATCTTAATATTCCAGTAGAATGTTTGGACAGTGACTGAAGTTGCAGCACAGGAGCAATTTAAACCCTTTTTTGGGCAACCAAATTTAATGACGCAACCAGGCAGGTAGGGTCCAGTGGACCCAGGAGTGTCTGCAACGGAATTATGCTCACAGGTGCACATTTTGGACATGGATAATGAAACAATACTCTAATAAAATTGTTTAATTTAACAAAACCTTTCAAAATACTTTACATTTGTGTTTTAAACATTTTTTCTTTTATTACAGATCACACACATTGTTTACCTAGGTGTGTTAATTACAAACAGGTTTTGAACAGATGATACGCTCATTGTGTCCTCCTCCTTTCCCAAGGGCACAAATGACATCTTTCTGTGGCACTGTTATATATTTTCTGAGTTGGGAAAGCTACTTCTTCCCTGATATTGTGTGTGATTGACAGCTGCCACTTGTTTTCAATCTTATTTGTCTTCTTATTTTTGTGTACGAAAGTGTGAACTCTTTGCAATATCAATAATAAATAATCGTATGATCTCATGTTTTCTAACATTCAGTCAAAGTCAGCAACTTACCAGTGGCTGTGCAGTTTTCCCGCAAAACCTGGACCTTACAAGACTTTGAAACTCTCTCTCCTGACTCTTGGCTACATACTAACCCATAGCAACACTGTCTACGAAGGCATCGTTCTTATGGCGAACACTCATTGTACTGGATACTCAAATTATCATGAAATTTCACCAGCTGATAAAAGCTATAGACCTCCCACTGCACGCGAACTGTTGCATAGGCAGTGTCTATCAACCAGAGTTGGATTTCCAAACGCATTCATTCAAGAACAGTGACAAAGGCCATTGCTGGAGTTTTGTTAGTTTAAGGTACACAATGATAAACATTCTGTAGAGTGTGTTAGTCACCACATGAAATTTTTTTGTTAAATATTATGTGTAACTCATATAATTATATAATATATATATATATATATATAT
>BOPP01000043.1:1495945-1521285 GCA_017312745.1 Gryllus bimaculatus
ATATATAATATATAATATAAATATATAATATAATAAAACATATAATTATTAGTATTGTAAAGGAAATAATCTAGGAAATAAGCCTAGGATTGGTTAGGCTTCCTCTTCTCCCATTCCAAGAGATGGCTGCCACCTAGCTGTAACCAGCACATTTTGCAGTTTTCACATTTTTTGACATTTGTGAACATTCATGGGAGATCCACGTTGCTTGAGATAGATCCACTGAGAATGGGAAAAGTTTTTCCCCAAAAGTTAACTCTGGAAAATTATTAATAAAAATTATTAAAACTTTTGTGGAGATTATTTCCTTTACCATATAATGGATTACCACAAGATATCTGCTACCACCATGGAATTTATAATTATTATTTAATTAATATTTATTTATTGTATCTGTGTATTATTTTCATTTATTTATTTACGTATTTATTATTGAATAAATCTTTTCTGATTAATTAAACCCCATTTTAATCATTAAATCCTCTCATACATATAAATGATAATATAGTAAGTATACATTCAATATTTGCACTCGAATTAGCGATGCATGGGTTCTCGTCCTACTCGTTCTTCAGAATCTGCAAAGTAAACACCTGTTTTTGTCACCTTGCCTGCCCTCCAAGGCAACTGAGACCCTACTGCCAGATAGTGGCAGCGCAGCGAACAAGTAACAACAGTACAACAAGCGGTGAGCAGCGATTCCCGCTCTTCCACAATCGGTAAGGTCTCAATATTAATTGTCGCAAAAACACTACTTGCTTCATAGCACGTAAAAATTTTGAATCTAGGGGTTTTGAAATATGCTGAACAACCTGGTAAAATTTCACACCAATCTGAGTATCCAGCACAGCGAGTGTTGCATGTTAGTCGCTCACACTTAGTGTCGGAAAACATCCCGATGAAAAGACTGCACAACTGGACATCTGTCCGTCCCTTGCACCCACAGTTGTCAAACAATCAACCAAACAAAATCAGAAAATGCAATATTACACACAGATTAATAGACCCTGCTTGTCCTGTTGAGTCTGAAAAAAGATGAAGATTTTTTTAATTATTATTCAGAAACGCTTTGGTAAAAAGGTTGCGGCTATATTTAGAAAAACACCACAGTAAACAGTCACAAAAACTATCTTAACACCTTTGATAGTTGTCAGGTAAAATATTAATTATTTTCCTTCTGGAACCAATGGACCTTAGTTGCCCAGATAAGGGTTAAAATGTAACGAGTCAAAGTCGTAAAACTGCATACTATGAAGGGTGAACAATGCTGTCTCTCTAGTTTAAGTAAGTGTAAAATAATTGATTCCAAGAATGTAATAGTAAGATTTTTAAGCAAAGTTTTCAAGGACAGTTTTGAAACAAAAGAATTTAATATCTTAAGCGAACATCTTGTTGATATTTTTCAAACTTTAAAATAAAATCAAAATAGCACTAAGTAATAGATGGGAAAATATTATCAGCTATTTTTAAATTACACCAATTACTACTGGAAAAAAGGCTCTGTAATTAATCTTACAATGAGGAATTTAAGATTAATTTCAAATTTATAATGTATTATCAATTTATATTGGTAAGTATCTTAAATTATTGGTGTATAGCAAATAGTACAACAAAATCCAAACCAGAAAGAAAACACAATAACACCACGCTATTTTACACTGAGTACCTTAAAACGAGAACAGCATTTGAGATGTATATTATAACTGAACTTCATTACAAAAATAACAAAAGTTAGTAAAAATTAATCAATCAATGTTTACGAAGAGTTCATTTTATTAATTCTCAGATGAACCAGGGGAAAAAGTAACACAATAAATAGATCTAGTTACATCACAATTATTTTTTGACAATGATTTACATCAAAGAATATAACAGTTTCAGATAATGAAATATTTTAGCTCTAATAAGAGGAAAAGAGGTATGTGTGCAATTATGCATTCAAGTCTATTGAATCCAGACAATAAAAAGCAAACAGTATAAGAATAACTAAGACCTTTCTGGCATTTATTCTAACAAACATATGTATTCCCCATTTGCATTTTCTCTCTGAATTATAAAATTAATCATGAGCATTAATTATTATGAAATTTTGCATTATCTCAACTTTCAGAAAATTCTGTTTTGGGACCTAAATGGACAAATCAGAAATTGTAGTTCATTGTACCGCACAGATATATCTAATTGCTCAGGTATACTACATGGAACTACAATCATTCAACAAGACCACTGGCCATTACAAATGTGATAGGTCACAGAACAAAGCCCACTTCTTTGCCTAAAAAAGCTTCACAGATTACAAAATACACACATTCTTCAAGTTTCTGGTCCTCAAGTACACAGATTGCACCTTTGTGCTGTTAATTCAGAGGACACTGTTGCTCTTGCTCCAGGTAAGGGCACATTACTGAAGACTCCAGACATCCAAATCCTAGGCAATGGCAGCAGAGTCCTTAAACTCCCATTATGAAGTGTGGCTTTTACCAGGCTTCTTCCCTTTAATGACCACAGGTCTGTTTTTGATTACTCCTCTTTTGCGTTTGCCATTCTATAATGGGAATGGTAAAATATGAGAATACATATGAGCAGTAACATGTAGAAAGATAAATATTTGCACAAATATTATAAAAGTTGTGATTATTTACCTTCTTAGAAACAAATAATTTGCTTTGTTTCACCTTACGTTCCGAGTAAGGTATCTCTGGACGATTAAAATAATCAGGTTTCTTCACCCTTTACCACAAAAAATCCCATTAATATCACTATCATTATTTACACAGAAAAAAAGAATAAATCCAAAATGTAAAATTATATACCTATATATTCTAACAAGCCAATGCTCAGTAGTGTATGCCTCCTCCAAGTATGTTAGATCAAAATTTTTATTTCCAATTACAACACTGCGAGTTCGATCAAAGCCAGCAGGATTTCTGTAATCCAGCTGCAACAAATATTATATTATGCACAGTCACATTTTTTTTGTAATTAAACTAGAAAACAAACATTAAATACAGGTCAACTTATTGTTTGTTTTACCTAACACAATATTTCTCTACCTAAATATACCCTCCCCATAAATACTTCTACTATGAAGAAAATAACAGCAAATAATTGTGTCAAGTATAAAAAAATTTTACTGATATCAAAAGAAGTTTTCAATACTTAACTTACACAAAGAGATATTCTTAGGCAAGATCTGGATAGATATGCAATACTCCTTTTGTCAATGGTATTAAATATACCCAATAGTGAGGCGCAATCATTTTAATTTGCCACCAATCATATTGAATACCTTAAATATTCTGAATTTCCAAAACTCACCCATTCCATTATAATTGTGTATATAATATAAGAACAAAGTATTTCTGAATGTCCATACCCAAACCAAGCAACTTCTCTAAGCTATCTCTGCTTCCACATGCTGGTGAGGAGAGATTGGGGTAACCTCTACAGAATGCTCATTGAGTGACGTCTACTGTCCGAAAAGTGGATTGGAAAAACCTTTACTCCACATCATGAGCACAAGTCTGCCTGTGTCCGCGCGTGTGTGCGTATGTGCGCGCGCCTGCGTGTGTGAAAGGGAGAGCACAAGAGGGACAGAGGAAGACAAGAGCATGCGAGCGTACGCTAGTGCGTGTGTGCTCAGACTCTCATTTGCACTCACGCGCGCTCGCGAGCGCGAGAGTGCGTGCGCGAGTGTGCGTGAAAGAGCGCGAGCGCCAATGAGCGTGAAATAGGGCGAGAGCGCCACTGAGCGTGAAAGAGGGCGCGAGCGCCACTGAAATAGGCCGAAAGAGCGAATGAGCGTGAAAGAGGGCGAGAGAGCCAATGAGCGTGAAAGAGGGCGAGAGCGTCAATGAGCGTGAAAGAGGGCGAGAGCGTCAATGAGCGTGAAAGAGGGCGAGAGATTAGTGCCAATATGTATGTTCAAGACTCAAAAATAAATTTTCACGCCCTTGACTCGGCTATTACGTTCCCTTTTCTACTTTGTCCAACTTGATTTGGAAATCAAAGAAAATGACAAATAATTCATTTTGTTAAAAAAATGTAATGTAACAAGATGTACGATTGTTTTAAGACACCATCTAATGATAGAAGCAACAAGTGTAATTAACTACTAGCTACTTGATCAACTCATTGGATTGAGATACTGCTGTATAAAACTGCATATAACTATCTTTACCCTAACGATGCAGATGTATTCCTTTACGGCAAATTCAGGGAAAGCCATTCTCATACATTTTCAACAAATATGCTTATGTTAATCAGTAGGAAATTCTATCAAACTTTACAAATACCGTGCAGTAAAGCCCAACAAAATAGGTGTCAGAAAACAATTATAAGAATGTAAATATAAAAAGACATTGCATGCACAAATGATCACAAATTACATTTACGTGCAATTCGCAATGAATCAGAGGTTTCCTCAATTTGAGTATCAACAGCTCAACAAAGTTACTTTGAAATACACAGCATATGAAGTTACTTACTTGCAACTCCCCAAAATGGTAATAACTGAGTTTATACATAAGGCAATTCAGTAAAGCAGGTGCACCTTCAGCATCCACTCGAAATTCACCTCTCTCAGTAAAGTAATCACTTTCCTAGACAGAAAAATGACAGACTAATTTTCACTGAGTATGTCTTAAGTACTTTCTATGTATCATTTACTTTTCTTAAGAAAAGAATAGTGTGTGGCTACTGACACTCATTAGTTGTAACTATTAAAATTTTGCAGTATTTCCCGTTATATATTTATTTGATTTTTGAATCACAGGATCTTCTATTATCTGCAATGGTTCCCACCATATCAGACTGTTAAGAAATAGAGCACTGTCACCCATTAGGTAATGAACTCATAAGCACCAATGAGTTTTGAATGTGTGCATATCTGGCATCCAGGTCAGATTACAATGGTCATAACAGTTTAATGAGGGAAACTAGAATATTGCAGTTTCAGAGGGAGATGTAAGCGACTGTAGATAGTGAGAAAATTCCACCTCATGAGTCAGCCAAGAAGGTGAAGCTAGGAGATGCTTCAACAATAACCTATTACCAACAGGTTTTCTTGTAGTTATATTATAAATGTTCAGTCTGCAACTGAAACTTTGTAGAGAGGGCAATTCAAATCCTGACCATGTACAGGTTTTTGAGATACGCTTAATAACTATTATGCTCAACCACTGCTTGAACAAGAATTCTAGAGATGCTCCAAATGATAATTTCTGGGTCTACCACCAATCAATTCTGTATGGAACATTAACATCCAATTTTTAAATGAACAAAAAAGTTTCACTGGCATGTTTTGTTCTAGAAATGTCACAGGCACATCATGTTGTAAAAAATTAAAAATAGCAATTTCTACTAATAAAATAAAATTGACCCCTAAATGGGGATCATGGTTCTTTGTTTTAAAAAAATACTAAATGCATTTTAGATTATATTTTTAATATGTTTGAGTTGCTCCTCAAATTCCTTTTTGAAACAGTGGATATGATCTGACAACACTTTCTTTCACATTCCTTTGGCACAAGGCACAGTTTCCTTTCACCCGACTGATCTCGTCATACAAGGCTTGTCATTTTCCTGAGCTCCTTGCAGTGCATCAAGGGAACTTTAGTAAAAGCCATCTGCCTGCTATTAGAAGCAAAGTAATGGGTACATATTCACAGCAATATCAGAACTGTACTTTAGTAATGACTGCATCGATCAAATTTGTATAAAAAGGAAGTGCAATTTTCCTGTGAAAACTAAATTATATTTTTCTATGCATTACAGGCCCATTTATTCCCTTAATCCATGAATCTACTGCAATGTGCAACAAGGTAAGGATTAAGAATTAATTTGAAACTTTTCTCCTCCTTTGAAAGTTATTTTATCCAATAGTCTTTCCAAATTGCAACTGTACCTGAAGAATTATAAGACTGGTTATTACATAAACCATAGGTTTTTGTCCTAATTTTCTCTTAACAGCATAGTTATGTACATTTAGTAATGTTTTTAAAACTACAAAAATGCTTTTCTCTAGATTTTACCATTTCAAAACTAGAAAAGAATTGATCACAATAGCAAAATAATATTAGGGTGTGTCAAAGAGATCTATTAGTTGCATGGTCACTTGAGGATAGTCACTTGACAATAGCAGATATTCAATAGTAAATTGATTATAGTTAGAAACAAGTTTATGTTGATGTTTATGAACAATACACAGTTTTATATACAGTAAAATCTGCCTAAACCAGCACCTGTACAAGCCTGAAACCTGCCTTAACTGGAAAATTTCTCTGATCCTCGAATTTAAATGGCATTTTACACAGAATAAAACGGGAACTCTCCAATGGGAAACGGAATGGTTTTTCGTGTCCTAGAGGGGGGAAAATCTTTATAAACATATCAAGGGAAAGGGAGAAACATATTAATTATATTACTAAAAAATCAAATAAAAAAACTTCTCTCTTAAGGAAAGACTTTAAATATCTAGATGGCGAATCATTTAAACTTCTCTACCAAAGCTGCAACCTTCCAATTATTGAATATGGCAGCCCTTCTTAGAACAAGGACCATCTCACCATTGGGGAAGATACAGTGGAAAGCCACCAAATAGTACCTTAACTGAGAAATCTCCCATACAATGCTCATCTTAGAGAATTGATTCTGTCTCCTCTCAGTGAGAGAAGTCTTCATGCAGACGTCAAAACCTTCAAGGTTATCATTAATTAGAAGCCATCTTTACCCGATCTCGAAAAACCCATTTGAGAGGTCACAGTTTTAAAGCCAAATTTGAACGACTCCAAAAATAAAACTTCCTATCGAATCGCATTGTAGAGTTCTGGAACAGTCTACCAGAAGAAATTCTTACCTCGACTAGTGTTCAAGCTTTCAAAGTAGCTTACAATAGGATGACAAACTAAGATATGAACCCCTTGGCATATAACATTACTTATAACTTATAATATTTTTTTTATCTTTCTATAATTTATATTTTTAACTTTTTATTTCTATTTTGTTTCAAACTTTGTACATAAATAGCCAACAAAGTATTTATTTTGCTACACAACTATATGTGAGATTTATTATATTTATAGATATTAGCTTTCATAGAAAATGTTATTAGCATGATTTGAGCATTTATTAGTTTTTACTGTTGCTTGTAAATCCATCAATAAATAAATAAATATAAAACAGAATTCCTGTGAATTTAATGCAATTGGCAGAGAGACATGAAATGTTCATAATTAAATGAATGCATCTGAAAGCATGCTTTAAATTCTCTATCCCTGCAACATGCGATTTAGTAGTCACAGCCAGACATTGAAATAGAGGGGCTTCAGCTGTCAGCGTAGAATTCAACCTTGGGGTCGCATTTCTCTCAAGGAGTAGAGTAGCCGTAGGTAGGAGAATTCCTAGAATATTTCATAAACTTGTACAATATAGATCAATTCATAAAACAATATAGTACCAAGATGGTCCACCATCTCTTTATGAACACATGAGACCTTTCTTGAATAATTAATTTCAGAATCGAAGAAATATGCATCTCGGTCACATGGCAGAATAGTAGTAAGCTAGATTTGTGACAATCATCATCCTTAGTGTAAGTTCTACAAAACATCTGTTATTAACAGTAATTCTTAGAAACAGGAATATTATGATAGAGCTGAAAAAATGTAGTAACAGCAATGAAGTAATATCAAATGTTTGTGATCTCCATTTGGGGGCCGTGATACTTATCGAGTTAAATGGGCAAGAGCTCTGTAAAATTCGTTCTTACCCCACCTGTTCCCTCAATCACCTTAACCAATTCAAGTGTTGAGCTGATCCCTCATTCACATAGAGCTCATTTTTCATTTCAGCTAGAAAATTTCAAACTCCAGAGATCCTGAATGCAGGTGATGTATGTGTCTGCTGAGACATTGTAAATACCACATGATGGGATCATAAAATTAAGATAAAAGTAATATATGTAAATAATATTTAACATTGTTCCTACTTTACTTCCTACGCCTCAATAAAACTGGATTTATACCATAATATACTATAATAAAACTGGAAAAGTTATTTAATCACACACAGCAGTGATGTTCAAGATATGAATGTTAATTATCATAAGGATGGCAAAATCAAAAGTGCAATTACCGTCAGTAAAAAAAATTTACTGTAGGAATGAGTTTTAATAGAAGTAGATAACTTACTTCTGATAATACTTTAACCATAACCTATTAAAGAAGTTTCCATAAAATTATTATCCTTAGTATTTCACTAAACAAGTTAATACTGTCAATAAAAGAAAAAGATGGTATCACTTTCATTTTGTATTCTTCGACAAAAAATTGGTATGAAATTACATACCCTTATATCTTTAGGATGCTCTCCTTCAGCAATCCTCACCATCCACAAGAATTTGTTGATGTCATCTCCTGAATACCCAATTACTCCACCAAAAATTACCAACACATAATCAACATCCAAGGAAAGCATAATTTTGTAGGCTTCACTTTCATTTGATGACATAGCTTTCCCTACCTGAAAATGTATCATTCTATTAATAACAAATTGAATAAACATTAACAATGATGTTAAAATATAATTCAAATTTATTCCAAATAACTTAACTACAAAAGGCCAAAATTAAAAATAAGTACACATGAAACTGGAATCTTGAATGTTCACAAACACGGTCGTCTGGTTTCCATTGGAATTTCCTTCTAAATAGCAAACAGCGAACTGCAACAACGATATATTAACCACTGTACTTTTTTGGTTATAATTTTTTCACATTGCAAATAAGAAACTCAATAGCACTTATCCGTGCTGTTGAGTGATTAACAATTTCATGAACAATTTTGTGATTGATGCTCTGCATTATGGCCACCAGACAGGTTGCATAATAAGTATGGCAAGCTGAAGATATCGGTATACTGATATTGTAAAATATATTATGTAAAACAAAATAGACTTGTGGCTTAGTGTGAAGTCAATTCCCTTTCACCAAGGTCTGGATTCGATTCTCAGACAATATCATGTGAAATTTGTTCCGACAAAACAAGTATGCCTGCTTCATAGGGCCTAGTCCAACCTCTATAAAGTGTCCTATACCCTAACAGTCCTAATTCCTTCCCAATTCTGGCAGCATAAAAACGCATAAAAAATAATTAACGAAGTATTATTCCAGAAACGCATTCTACGCAAAGTTCTGCCAAGTCAGCGACCTCGATATTTCGTCTGAAAACATGCCACGATAAGATGACCACTGCAGCTGTGGGCGAAAAATTTGGCCTTTCAATGCCAATTTTATCATGGCCTATTAACCTAGAAACTTCTATTTATAAATCCATTGGTATGTTGTTTGTATTTTTAACCCTTTTTTTTTTCCAACCCTGCATCTTGTCCAACTCCCAGTAATCAGAATAATTAGGCAATATCAAATATTGTTTCATTCTGTAAGAAAATAAATCTATGCTGAACTTCTTCCACGTACTCAGGAATATCAATGGAACATTGTTCTCTTTTGACTTTTCATCTAAGCATCTAATTATTTTTTACAAGGTAGACACATGATGCACCAAACGTCAGGATATAATAATAAATGATCAACAAGGAACATAATTTCCTGGTATTTATTGAAATTTATCCTGTATGGTCCCGACATACATTCAGCATTACACGTATCTCAATGTCAATAATAATATTAATAATAGTAACAATAGTAATAATAGTATTAATACTATTAATACTATTAATAGTATTAATAGTATTAATAGTATTAATAGTATTAATACTATTAATAGTATTAATAGTATTAATAGTATTAATAGTATTAATAGTATTAATAGTATTAATAGTAATAATAGTAATGAAAGTAATAAAAGTAATAAATGATATTCGACTGCCCCAAATGGGAATTGGAATCAGATTTCCAAGTGCATTCTCAGTTCCTCTTAACCACTTTAGCTCAAGAGAAAGTCAATTCTTCGAACAGTCTTTAAGAATTAAGAGCATCAGTGATTATTACATGTGGCCTTTTTCAACCAGGTTACAGTTGTTTTAATGGGAATTTGTTTCTGATTGTGATTCCCAGCTAATGCTGTCAATTATTTGAACATCATTTACAACAATTGTTACATGCTAAGTAACTACAACATTGCAACAGAGTTGGCAATTGCAAAACAGGAAACATATTTCCAGACTATTGTTAAAACTTATAAATGTAACCAAGAGGTGAAATGTAAATAATAATAATAATAATAATAATAATAATAATAATAACAATAATAAAAAATTACAATATAATAATAACAAATTACACATGTAAAGAAGGTTTCTAGAAAATAAACGACTTTACCAATGCTATATGGCTGTTATTCCAGGTATTGTTGTCAACCAAAGTCGTACGATTTGCCATTCCAGCTATTTGATATCCATAGTCCCACCAGCTCATAATTCTTGCATCATTATCTGTGTTGTGAGAGAGCCAATAGTAAGCTTCACGGAAGTCATCCAATATTTGACGAGATCTGCAGAACAAAATAAATTTTGTTACCAAAAAAAAAAAAAAAAATTAGAGAAAACATGTTTATTACATTTAGAAGAGATCCAAATAACACATTTACTTATATATTATCCATGTTGTTCTCGAAGAAAAAAGAAAAAAACACAAAAGGAAAAAGGAATAAAGAGAAAGAGAGAATGAAAGAAAATAAAACAGAAAACTAAAGAAAAAAGAGAATGGAAGAAAGAAAGGAAAAGAAAGAAGAAAAGAAAACAAGATGATGATGATGATGATGATTATTATTATTATTATTATTATTATTATTATTATTATTATTATTATCATCTTACATTATCCACAGTACATACTGGTCGGTATGTCAACCACACACCGGTATGATGACCAGGTGTGTGGTTGCTTTACTGAAGGTTCAGATGGCTTCTGACAATACGGTATGTATTAATAATAATATATATATATAATAATACATAAATATAAATAATAATAATAATAAATAATAATAATATAAAATAATAATATATATTTACTGCCTCACATGTACCCAATTACAATTGTTGTATTGAAGAACCAATATGATGTCTTGGACAGAGAGAAATTACATTACTGTTCAGGAGCGAAATAAGGGCCATCTCACATTTCTTAAGGACCAGGAACTGAACAAAAAACCTGATTGAGATGTGTTTTTTAGGACCATTAATTTTATTAATGAGGGAACTACAAAACATGTTAGAGGATTTTTTAGTTCTAAATTAGCAACGGATCTTACCACTTTTTCTTACCCAGCCCTTTAATAAGAATTGTTCTGCTGAAAATTGGCCGTTATTTCGTATTACGTAACTTTCTCTCTACCTGATAGCAGAAGTAAAAAAAAAACACAAAAAATACATAACCCAGTACTCAACTTAGTTCAATGTTTGTCCAGAGCTTTAAAAATCATGTAAACCTCACCTAAAACTGAGGAAGCGAGTGCCGGAAACTGCCTTACCTGTTAGCCCCTAGAAATCCAATATTGAGAAACGAAAACAACCGGGAGAAAGAAGCAAATCAACTATGCTCGTACTTTGACTGCAGGGAAAGTTGACTGGCCAGTCCAGAGAGGGAAATTTGAATCGCAGCAGAAACAACAGTGGAATATTTGCAGAGTACACCATGCACCAGTAGTGCTATATTATCATTGTAATTGGAAAGAATACTGTTTCGGAATTTATCCTTAGTAATTGAAACAAATTTAAAATTTGAAAAAGACTGCACCTTGCACACAGCCCATCCCACCAGCTGCCACTGGTTATACTCTAACATAAAAACAATTATTTTTTGAATAAAGTTTCGTACCCCTGTCCCACCACTTACCTGTCCTCATGGTCACCAAACCTGATTTAAAGATCTTATATTCTGTGCCTCTATTTATCTTTATTATGGGTGAATGTGTTATTTTTTGTTTGTCAAAATCTGCAACTTCTATTTTTCATTGGATATCTGTTCGATGCAGCGTGGTAGGTTCTTGACTGAGTGTAATTCTCTATTCACCAGATCACACTTAAAGTTGTGTAGTTTGCCATAATAAACTGCCACAAAAACTAAGGAGAATGAAGTCAAGGTATTTAAAGTCAGGGGAAAATGGTAAAAATGTGTTGTTTTTTTCTTTTTACTGCAGTCCGGCGGCTTGAAAAATCTGAAAAAAAGTCACAACCAAATTTTGTTTTGGAGGTTTAAGATTATATCTTTTTCTTCAATTTTTTCCCAATCAATAAAATAGAGTTAAGTCGGAACATGGGCAAAAAACCAGAACACTTTTTGCTGGCTGCAGAGCAGAGGGGTGCTAAGTGATGGACAGGGTAGAAACCATTTGTTAGTGATAGTGTAACGACTCAGATGTAATTTGGGTTGTAGAGGAACTTTTACCGTCTTATACAGGGGTACCTTTAAAAAGACCTGTAAAAAAGAAATTTTTCCATAGGGACATTGACAATCCTCTCATTTGCAAAAAAAACAATTTTTTTCCTTTTACGACGTGAAAGGTGTTGGCCTCCAACGCTGCACATATTTCAGCTTGCCTAACATTTATCACTGCTGAAGAATTCTGTCATGCTCGTTGCTATGAAGTATGGACTGGATTTCAGCCAAAGTGATAATACCAGTGATATGATTTTAAAATCACTTCAAAATATTGCCAAGAGTCATCATTCGAATGTATATTTAAGGAATAGAAATAATGATCTTGTTCTTGGACTACTTCTGGCCCTGACTATTGGGAAAGCTTTAATCTGCATTAACATATTTATAAGAATCAAAGCTAATTACAACATAGTTTTGCATTAGATTTAACAGTCTTCAGAATTATACAATTTTTTGATCCAGTTATCCTTTTTTATTATTGGCAATCAAAATATTTTAATGTTTTTTGTTGACTTCGAACAAAAAATGCTAGTATTGAAAATCTAGATATATTTACTAGATAAATTTAGAATAAAACATGAAACATTCCTACAAAATTCTAAATTTTGGAGAGAAGATGAACACGAAAATGATGTACTTCCATAATTCTCAAGGATTTTAGTGACTAGTTTCTGGATTGGATCATTCCCTTTATAAGTACACGTTATCTATTTGATAAAACTTTCCCACCCCAAACACGTGCCTAACAGTGTAGATATGCCATAATTAAATAACATCTACATTTTCTCTTTGAAGATTTTTGATATTTTCTTACTTTCTTTATTGAAATACTCAGAATATGAAATGAGAATAATATTAAAGTGTGAGCATGAAAAAGCACCCGTAGTTGCGTCGATTACCACAAAAGTACATCTTCAAATTCCAAGCCACTTTCTTTTTGTAATTACCAAGGATTTTTATTCTACTAATTCTACATACAATAACAGATTAGAAAATTTTTAAACAAAACTCCACAACCATGTCACAAAAATAAATCAACAGAAAAGGAAACTTGAAGTTCATAAAAGAAGAAGTTTTGGAAAAAGAACGACCAACAACAACAAAATATGACTATAAACTACTAATTAATAATGCCAATAATTTCTCAGCACTAATATAATCCATTTGCTTCCTCTAATTTGTAGAAGTCCCTAGGAAAGAATACTGCAGAATGTCTTTTTTTGTGTTTGCTCAGTTGGTGGCAATATGCCATAATTTGCCTGCCTTATATCTGGATTGCTAGAATACAGTTGGTTGATATACGCTAACTTTCAAATGACAAAGGTGTAATGAAGTTGCTAGGCGATACCAGAAATATTCAACATCTCTTGGTTCATCCCACATTTTTGTAACTAATATCTGCTTCATCTCAAAAATGTCATTACTAGTGTGTAAATTGTATTGTGATGATTATATACAAAATGTTTATGATCACAAAACACCCACTCCACCCCACCCGCCCCCACGCCACGCCGCCCCACTGCCACGCCCGCCCCACCCCATCCACACCCCACGCCACTCCTCCTGTCCCGCCTAAGCCACTGCGACTCATCACCGTCCCATCGCATCCCACGTAACCACCCAATTGCCCGCAACCCCACATAGCCCTCTCATCCCACTCACCCCCTTACCCACGACCCCATACCCCACAACCCCATTCACGTCGCCACCCGCAACCCAACGAGTCCTCACCCTACCTTGCACTCCACCCCACTGCATGAAACCCCCTCTTACATTCCTTACATATTGATGAATACCTCAAGATCTTGTCTCTAACTGCAATGATTCTCCTTGCATAATTAATTTGTAGTTGTAGCAAATAACAGTATAGAAACTATTGAAAGTAAGAATATGAACAACTCCAAATATTGAATGTGGAGTCATGAGAATTACTAGTGAAATGTATACATTTCTATGGATTCTATGGAATGTTATTCTACTTCAGTAAAGTTGTTACTAAATTTATTTGCTTTTATGTGATGGTAAGGCCTTGAGAATTGACTGGCCAAAGAGTATCAACCTATTTGAATACTAGAGAAAAAAATAATTAGGCAAAGTTCAGTAAACCATGAAAATGTGTAGTTTTCCCAGCACTCGTGCCATGGAAACTAGTACTTCCTTTTCCGTTGTTTTCAATGAAATTTACTTTGGCGGTATGCGTACAAAGTCATCTTTGCTGTACATTTACCGCAAAGTAAACAAAAGACACGAACGATTAGGAATCAGCATGGGCGTCCTGTTTTGCATGTTGAGAATGATTTCAATGTAAGAGTCCATGAATTTGTGTGAGAAATTAATTTTGCAACTCTTATAAAAATTTATTACAATGTGGGCATGCTCATTTGAAAATGCCAGATTCGGTCCTATTGTCGCTTTGCCAACATTTCATTCAAGGACTAATTTTGTGAACTTAGTTACTAAATAACCACGTTACATGAAAGGTTCATAAACTGAAGTAGTTGCGAACTTGAATGGTGGTTGCTTTAAATTTGCATGATCAGGCAAGAGCTCTAGCTTAATGCCGGCAATGCCTTCTTCATGATGGCGTTCAAACGTTGGCATTCGAAGCCGTCCAATGCAGTGCAAAGATTTGATGCTAAGATTTTGATAGGGAAAAAAAGAGGGAACATTTTATATACTTGTAGATTATTGATAAGCACAAGACACATATTTTACGAGTAGCATGATGAGAATGGGGTTAGCGATTCGTACACGTATCTTTTATAGTTTATTGTAATGTTTTTCTTTTCTGAAGGATTAGTCAGTATGTCTGTAATTATTTGATAGACCTAAATATTTATCTAAGAATAGTTATATTTAAAAGTTGTTTCATAACTGTTTATAATTCTAAATTTAAACATATTTTATTATTTGTAGGACTCTGTACAAACCCTACATATACATCGTAAATATTGTAAAATACTACAAGGGAAGTGACATCCTTCATGTTGAAACACCCCTCGAAATTTTTATACACGCAATCACTATAAAGCCCATACGCAAAATATTTGCTCCCAGTTTCCAAAATTACAAGGACTCCACATAAAGCATTTAAACACATAATAACTTGGAAATGATTCGCAATACCAACAAGCTGCGTAGGTTCGGCAACCCAGTTCATCCTTGTTACCGAAGAGAAGAATCCCAATGCCACAGAGCAATTGTTTGAAATCCCGTTAACATATTCCGAGTTTCGTCGTGAGTTACTTCCTTAATAAAGGTTTATTTCGAACTGGATGAGTAAATGAAAAGAACGAGAAATGGGTTGATGCATCATTGAATTGATCGTGAAGTGTTTGTGAATCAAGTGATAGTGACCAGTGATAACTGCAAATGAGTCACCAATACTCTATCGCATAACGCCGGCCCTTGCGTCACGCCTTCTTTAAAATAACTCCAAAACGAAGGGCGCTTTTGCCCATTTCATCTTGCGCAAGCTACGCGCTTCGCCGCCCGAGAGTCCCCGACGGTGCCGCCTCCGAACAGCACCCCTACGACCTCTGTTTGTAGGGTGATTGACTCCCGAACAGTCGTATAAGAGAACTCGGGGGCAAGCTCGCCTAGCTAACCCCTAAGGGGCAATAAAACCCATGGAAAGGGCCGTTTTCGTAAATGAGGAAGTGGAAGGTCGCAGAGTGTGTCGAGTCACCGTAGCACTAGATGGAGAACAATAAACAACCAATCACATGTTAAGAATGAAGGTTGCAAAAATGTGCGGTCCCTTAACCCAATCACAGCTCGTCGGGTACAGAATTTCTGGAAACCTTGAACCAAGCCAATAAAAAGCTTCGCCTACGCAACTGACAGGTTCACGGCCATCTTGCGAAAGGATGGGACGGGAATCGGAGAGCTGAGGGTGCTAAAAACCCAGAAGGATTATTAGAGAAAGACTCTCGACAGCGATCGGTCGGCCCGGCGATCGTTATTCTTCGATCGATCTACCACCCTCACTCTGCATCAAATTCATTCTGGATAGCCGGGCTGGAGAATAGACCGACACCCTGAATTATCCGTGGAGGTGTGCAGCCTGACCATTCGGCTGCAAAATGGACAAAACCGCGGTTTCAGGCGAGCGTGTGACGACCTGCGATCGGCGCATTCAAAACCACTCTTCATTTCGCGGACGGCCAAACGCTGATCTCCCGCCCAGCCTGATGTTGCCATCTGTAAGTGGAATTGACGCCCCATTGTTTTATCAGCCAGAGGAAAGCCTCAACAGATAATTGATGTGGAGAGACCAATTTATCCAAATAAACGTGACCGCCATCGGTCTGGCGGTAACACAAAAGAAATATAGCCGCTGCATTACTTGTAGTCAGTGCGCCAAATGCAATCCTTGGACCCAGGGCTCTCACCCCTGAGATACTCAACGCCGATTACCTGATACTAGTAAGACACGCGCTGATTGGCGCCCTTTAAATAAATCAAGCGCTGCACCTGCTGTCTGAAAATGACCGTCGCACCTTCAGTGTACGCAATTCTGCCCTTTGATAGTGTAACTCCCAGGTGCATTACATAACCAACTGCAATAAAGCAGATTCTACCATGAGTGATGATACGGACAAGTGTTTATTAGATCAGACAGCGAATCCCAAAACTAGTGATTCTAAATGGTCAGTCATCCTGCAAATCCTCAGTTCAAGTTTTTATATCCAAGACTGTGAAAAATTCAATTGAAGATGTTAGCATTTGCTACAGGAAGGAAGCTGTGGTAAAGATATCACATGTTCGTAGAATTTTCGCCGCGTGATTCAAGAGTGACAAGTTGTATTTGTGGGAGAAGCAAGTGGAAAAACATGACAGCAAAATACTAGAAACGCACAAAAAATGTATGATAAACTTGGTTCCTGCTTTTAAATTGCAAGAAAAACAAATTCAAAGTGTGAAGATGAAGACTGCGGACAGTGGACCATGAAAATTTCACAAGAACTTGCCAACGAAAATAAGACCTTGTATTTCCGCCTCTCACATCTGGCATCAATCGTTTTAAAAAAAGCACACAACATTAAGAGCAAGAAAATAACAATTTGTATCACGCACTCGGACACGACAAACCGGATAAGATGTGGTGCTGAAGAATTTCTTGAAATTTTGCCGGAGAGATAGTTTCACATTCTTCAGTCTTCTGTTACGTACAGACAAAGTGATTGTGAACGTGAAAGCGATCAAAACGGTCTTTGTTCGTTGGAAAAAAATACATTAAGACAGTTGCTCAATCATTAGTGCCTTTATCACACTTGTACATAAAATGCCAACAATAAATATGAATGAATATTTGTTGCCTTAAATTATTTATAGTGCTGCAGGAACCCAAAGGATTTTCGGTCTTGTAATTCTCAAAAAGAAATGTTTCAAGCGAAAACCTAATTGTTACTGATACAAAAATCAGAAATTACTTTTCCCATGGAAAGAAAGAGTTTAAAACAGTTGCGTTTAAAAACTTTTCTCCCATTGAGTGAAAATTTTTGCTCTGGCTTTTAATTCATAGAGCCACGTACAATGACAAAACTTGGATTGAAGATATTCCTCCAGCAAGGACAATTGAATTGCTCCAGATAATCTCCGGAACTACTGGAAAAATTTCAACCACTAGATAATTCTGTCCGACAGTGGAAAAGCTAGTATTCCCTTGTAAGAAAAAAAAATGTCTTACTAAAGTATAAACGCCAAAGTTTCCAGTAGACACAACTCAATTGCAATCGTTCATTAATTTTCAATGTCATCTTCTTCGTTTCCCGAATATGATAAAGTATCTTGGGTTTGCTACAAGTATATAACCTCCGTATTTGTAGCCCGTCAAATATTGCCTTAAACATTGAAAAACCAATGTAAAGGAAGAATGTGATAAATGAAATTTCAATTCGTGTGTGTGGGGTGTGAAAACATTGTTGGTGGAAACCAGCATTTCTGCTTTTTATGCGTGCCGCACTAGTATAACTGCGATGGGAGGCTTGCTCCTGGCGTTCGCCTTGCCCCCTCCTGCTGGCTCTGTACCCGCTCCGCCCGCAAAAAAGCGCGAAATAAAGTTTTTAACGAAAAGGACGTAAAAGACGATACACTAATCTTTATATGAAGTTTAAATTGCTGGAGAGGGAATGCATTTGTATAGGCTTTTTCAACGGGACAAAGGAGAAATAGGTAAAAGGTAGGAAAATGCGTGAAGGTCAAAGCGGGTATACTGTAATTCCTCATAAAAGTGATGATCACCGTGACTATCAAAGTAGTGTATATTCTACTTCGGAAAGAAATGAATGTGGAACATTTTAGTTGTAAGATGATAATCATATTTATTTGTAGATATTTCTATATGTTCTTGTTCAGGCTTGGAAATTACGCAAAATGAAACATGAGGACAAGAAAGAACCTAGTACTTTAGAACAAACATCCGACTGTTATTATTGTGTCATTTCTAATGTTCTGTTGCTGCTCTTTGCTGTTCATTGTACTTGGTGACCAGTAATGCTTACTCTATCCCAGTATGTTCTTGCATCATTACGACAGAATGGTGAAAGATTATTTATTTACGTTTATAAAGTAATAATAGTATTTGCAATTATTTTTGTTATCTGATATCATTTCATGAAATTATTAATGTTAAAATTAAATCATAGTTTCTTAGATTATTCTCTGAAGGACTATTAAATAAAAAAATAACTTTCTGGGTTTTTTAAAAATCTTTTTGGATGACTACTGACAGGAAGTGTTCTTTATTTAGCCAGTATTTTTGTAATGTAAAAACAATAGCCATTCAACTTATCAGGAGGACATACAGCTCCCCAATTCCTTTTTTAAACTGAGAAATTAATGAAACTTAATGTCCTAGTTGCATTCAATGTTAGGTGTGAATATATAAATCAATAATAGTATTTTATAGAAAGCAGAACCCTTAGGATAGTGAGTTGTATGCTGTTGTCACATGAGGAAGTGGTTAGGACGGCACCTTCTCAAGAGACAATATTCATTATAAAAATTGAATATTTTTTTTAAAATTAATTTATATATCGAAAAACCAAATATTATTGGTTGTTGGTGCACTAATGATGTCCTCTCAAATGTTTCTTGATCACTGCAGATATTGCGGTATGTTTTTATTAAAACTATTTATAATAAAAGAAGCCAAAGGACACGTGAGAAAGCTGATATACTTGTTGCTTCAAACTTTTCTGTTGCAGAGCAAATGTAACTTAGATTTTTTGAATGGAGCCTATAAATTTCTCAGGATGTAGATTAGCGCTATATTAAGATTAGCATCAGCATTAGATTATGATTTATATTTTTTGCCCTTCTTTCACATGCCAAGAAAACCTAAAATTTGCTGACGAAGAATACCTGCAAAGCATTGTGGATGAGTTCGGGAGGTCTTTACCCGACTCGATAGGCCTTTTTAACGGTGGTAGTTCAAATCTTCAAAAGACACGACGTGGATTGTGAGATTCTTGCTGAAACCACCTCCCTAGGCTTCTTCAACCCCACACAACCGCCGTTAGGCGCCCCCAGCCTTGCATTTTAGGCGCTCTCTCACCCGCCCGTCTCGCTGCGGCGAAGGCCGCCAGCTGCCCCTTCTCCTTGGAACTAGATTCCCCTGTCGATGGTCTCGCTGCAAGTTTGTGTCCGAGATTGCTGGCAGAGATGGTTCTCTCTTCTTCGAACCTGAATAATTTGAGAAAAGAGGTACCTCTAGATTAAACTAGTTAATGACGGAGTGATTGTTTAGGCCACGATTGAAGCAAGGTCGTGCTGTAAAAAAAAAACAAACAACAAACTAGAATACTTCGTTATTAAATAACTTTGCTGCTGAATAACTGAGGTCCTGCACGGTACGCCGAAGGACTAAGCGCATTCACCAATTGCTCATGCGTGAATTTCACACGAAGGCAACGGAAGCGAAAGAAAACAGAGGAGAAACGGGACGACGCCTCACGAGACAAGTGAGGAAGCAAGCGGTAGGCGGAAGGGGCACTGGAGCCGCCGTCGCGCCGGGCAGGCCGCAACCGAAATTGGGGCGAAGGAAGAGGGCACTTGTACGTGTTGCAAAGACTAGGTCGGTGAACAGGAGTATGAATAAGATCATTTTGTTTTATTGTATAATTGTTTAAAGAGTCAAAGAATACGTTTATGTCAATCCCAGAAATTCAATTCCTGACTTCCGCAAGCTATTCATGGTACCGAGCATAGCAAAAACATACAAACAATACGTAAGAAACGAAATGCGATATGTCTGGTTGGTAAATAAAGGACACGTCGGGGGGGGGGCCAAAGCCACATGCATATGCCGCTGGGTATCAAAGAGGGCCCTGCGGGCAAGATATATAGAAAAAAGTCATGAGGCAAATGACACTGGGTGCATTATGCCGCTATTGGGCCAAGGTCATGCAGCTGTCCCATGAAACTATCGTTGAACGTCAAGCCAGGTCTCGTCTGAACTTCAGGGAACACCATACTACACGAACTTGTCCATGTTTCGCTAATATTTATTTCCTTAGTCAAAAACGGTAAACACTGGTGTGATCCCGCTATGTCGAGAATCCACTTTGAAGTACATCTGGCGAATTGACCCAGAAGGAAGTACAGTACTTGTCATATGTGGCTACTGCGTTTTCTATTTTAAATGCATTTCACGTTTATCCTCTTCGACTAATTTTTGCATTGTATACTCTGGATCAGAATATTTTTTAAAAAGTTGCTCCGGAAACAACTTGTTCAAAGCTTTGAATGTATTTTAATGCCTCATATTTTCTTACATACTCTGTTCTCAGAGAGCGGTAAACATCTTGAAGTCCGTCACATTTGCTTCCTGTATTGGCCGTACATTTGTTGCCTATCGTTAAGCCTTCCTTGAAATATTTTCGTTCCAAAGTCAGAATAACCGTTTATGGTCGCCACTCCTCAACAACTATCACAAGATTATGAAAAGTTCTTTCGCCTAAGTTAAGTAGACATTAAGTAGACTATCTTCCTCGCGGCACGGCTCCCAAAGGCGCGTCCCTCGAAGCCGGCCCGCCGCCTCCGCCGCCGCATTCGATGTCCTGACTTTTCCGTATACGAGCATCTGACTGCCCGCACATTTCTCGACTCTTCATCGCTTTCGGCATCCCGCTGTCCTTACCTTTAAAACTTTCTTCCAACTGATATTAGCGACAACTCCTGATTAGGCCGTTCATTCTCCCTATAAATATGTGGCCGTGGGCCAGATCTGCCTTCCAATCTGTATTCTTCCGCGTCACTCCTATCCCGCACTTGGAGCATGTATCCGCAAACAGCCTGCATAGCGGGCCAGGGGTTTTTGCTTCCACTCCTATCATAAGGAGGGTGGCCAAAACAGTTGCACAAAGTATCGAATACCACCCCTATCGGCAAGAATATTCCGTCTGCGTCCGAAACCCCCGCCCAGGGCGGAGCGGCAGCCCACGCCGCTTACGCGCGCCACGGTTCTAACGAGGTCCACGATCCCCGCCTTTCACTTCTCCGGAGCTAAGAACAAGGCGTCGCACTTTCGACGTCTACTGCGGCGACCTTTATCTGAGTGAAGAGGATTATATGCCGATTATGCTTCCAGAGAGCAATCTATTGCTTTCCAGAACCACATGCCCCAGGCAGCAACGCAGAAGGATGAAGTGTGACTATAGAAATAAATACCTTCATTCATGCGTGAATACTACCATTACCAAATGAGACTGAACACTACGGCCCTCCGACCAAAAGTTTACATCAAAATTTCTTCAACCGTTTCCCTGAATTCTGAAGTTAGTGAGCAAAAATAGGCGGACCAGCGTCGAGCAATTGTTCAGAAAAATCTCCTCTCTGCACCATTTTTGAAGCAATCAAGAAAGAATGAGAGAAAACTGCTAAACTCCTCAGAACCTAGTAATGTGAGGGCAGTGGAGACATCAGCTGTGCAAACTCAGAATGACAATGGGACAACATGTCAGATTAGTATGAGATGAATAGAGTAGGAAGAGGTGGAAAATCACAATTGAATTTGCAGTCCACTTGCGGAATTTGAGGAACTGACCCCACTGAACCGCATATTCATCCCAGAACCAAAAAAATTGCTCGAAGATTAGCAAGAGCAATCAGCTGTCTTGAATGAAAAGTACGCCACACATCTACAACAAAGACCATCTTTTTGAAGAAGTACACACAGCAATTATGTGCTGCGGTTGCAGCTTTCAAAGAGTAACGGTTCAAGCTTTTTCAGCCGCGTAGCAACTTCCCACCAGTGATCAAAAGTTGAAAAAAAGAATGCCACCGTGGAAAACGCTGGTGAATCTATAGAAACACTAGGAGAGATTTCGTGAGACTCACGCAATTTAAAAAAGAAATACCCTCAGAAAAACTGAGAAGAAAGGTGAATAACATCCTCGTCAATACAAAAATTCTACGAGCACGGAGCCCTTGAATTCGAACAATAACAGAACATCTTACACCCTACACAAAAGCGTTTGCGCGTTAACAAACGCCTTCGACGTACCCGGAATTGACACTACGAGGAAGCAACAGAATTCTCGTTTTAAAGAAACCAGAAACCATTCTACAAGATATGTCAAAGGGCAAAAGGCTTTAAATGATATGGAAGATAAGCTTCCCTCAAAGCACAAAGAGGACTTTGGAAGCCTATCTGGTCAGTCTGCTGACTTGTCTCACAACCCAGATATGACGTGGATTGAAATCGAATATGACAGACAAACCGAGATATCCTCTAATGTGGAACCCAAATCATCCGTGGAAATTGTCCAAGCAGCTTTGAGCAAAGCGCCATAAACCGAAGCACCAGGCCCAGCATGCCTCCACAAGTATTGGCTCAAAAAATTTACAGACACTCACCATCATATAGCTAATATAATTCAAATATTTTCTTCAACAATCCAGAAAATCTACCTCACTTCCTCAACTGAGTAGAAACATTTTTTACCAAAGAGTACACTTAAAGACCCCTCGAAGTACAGCCTATTAAACCTGCCCTTCAAACTTTCTACAAACTTCATAACATCATTGTGTTTCGCAAATATGCATGACACCACGATTGAGGAAACCAACATCTTAGAAATTAACAAAAAGTAACTAGATCCAGGGATGCAAGAGCAACCTCATTATAGACTCGAAATTATGGGCAAAGTCCTGAAAAACAAAGAAACTTGTACGCATGCTACATGATTACGCTAAAGCATTCGACACCAGTGCCCATCGTGGCCTCCTTCAATGTTGGATGTATACAAGGCCACCCCTTATCCAAAACGTCCTAAACTACATGAGTCGATGAATAACAAAACGGTATCCTCTCTAATGGAAAACAATCCGTCCACACAGATACTATACACATCCGCCGAGGGATTTATCAGGGTGACCTTTAAGCCCTTTATGTTCTGTTAGGCTTGAATCCCCTCTGCACTCTACTTAAGTCATCTAATTATGGAATCGCCCCTTAAAAAGGGGAACTCAACTCTTCATTCGTGTCTCACATTCTCCTTTACATGGATACCTGAAGCCTATGCAACACTGGAGGAGTCATATGCGGCAACTAATAAACGTGACGGAGAAGTTCACTGACGACATTAAGATGAAATCCGTTTGGATAAGTGCAGAGATGAATACATCGGGTCATATGCAAGTTATAAATTTGAAACTGATAATAACCAAAATACCTTCATGGAACCCATGAAACTTACAAATACTGGTTTCCAAGCAGTCACCCGAATCAAACCCACCACTGTTACCTAAGAATATACTAAACAAAGTGAAGTGTTACATCTGCGATGGGCTCTTAAAAACTCAACTCTTCTCAAAACCTTTGCAGACCATCAATTCGATTGGTTATTCCCGTGCTGACAACCCTTTGGCGTTATTAAATGCAGCAATACCGACCTCGACAACCTCCAAGAATAATTCGAACCGCTTGACTTAACACCGAAAACATCTCCCATTCAAGTTACGAGCGTTTACCCTCCAAGGTCGCAAGAGGCGAAGATTGTAATCTCATAATCTGACACAGCTCTCAAATTGCGTTCACCAGAATACTCTTTGAACATTTGGAGAGTTCAGCAAGCAGTGGCACAGTTGATAATAAACTATAGTCCTTCTGAACTTGAAAAAGCTTGATCCGCGACTGTTCCAACCAATCATTTGAAAAACGGAAGAGAAAAACCTTTTTGAAAGCGAACAACTGCATGGAAGCTACCCTCACACTGAGTAAAACCCAGAAGTCCACATCTCTGCGTCGCACGCATAGCTCCAGCACGGAATCTTTTCCGCAGACAGAAAGCCTTCATGACAGCTATCAGGAACCAAGTGTACCAACATTGAACTACAGAAAAACACATTCTGAGTAGATTCTACCATTCATCCGACTCGTGTTAGGAAGATGTGAGGCTGCAAGCGAAACTATCCAACACGTGACAAGTGATGTAGCAGCCACGCACAGGTGGATACAAAAAGGAGCATTGATGAAGTGGCGAAGCAGGTACCACCAATCTATTGCCTTGAGAACGGCTTACTCCGCCACTTCCGTGCCGCTATTATAAATATGTGCTCAAGAATGTGCTTTGAAAAGTAGTGAGCACACACTCTACTGGATCGTTCCATTATCACTGACAGACATGTCGCCAATAACCCGATATAACGTACAAGGATAGAAACCAACAGCCAGGTTTTCCTTATCATATATCAATACCCAATCCCACAACATATCGGGAAGAAATCAAGAGAAGATCCAGAAGCTATACCGATCTCGCCTATGAAGTCCAACTCAGTGGAACTTCAGTAAATTGACAAACTGTGCCAAAATATCAGCTACCGGGAGTGATCCCAAAATACACTCGGGACTGGGAGTGTCTTCACTGATACCAGAATGTATATAAAATATTGGCAAAAAAAAAAAAAAACCCAGTAATTTTGAATACAT
>BOPP01000043.1:1521310-1532636 GCA_017312745.1 Gryllus bimaculatus
GGGAGACTTATTATTATTATTATTATTATTATTATTATTATTATTATTATTATTATTATTATTATTTAAGGGTGCTTCAACAGCTGTTATTGGCGCCCACGTTAAATTATTTAAGAGCAATATGCACTGCAGCAGTGTCAGACAAACATTTTTTAACGCACGGTAAAATGTGAGTAAAACTGAAAATAAACGTGTTGATTTTTTTTAAACGTTGGCAGAAAAGAGCCGGATAAACACTTTAAAATCTCTAATTAAAAGCCAAATAATCGGCATAATCCTCTTCACTCAGATAAGGTCGCTCGCAGGTAGACGTCGAGTGCGGAGAAGTGAAAGGCCGGGGATGTGGACCTCGCTTAGAACCGGGCGCGCGTAAGCGCGTGGGCTGCGCGCATCCGCCCTGGCCGGGCGGTTTCGACGCAGACGGAATATTCTTGCTCGATAGGCGGTGGTATTACGATACTTTGTGCAACTGTTTTGGCCACCCTCCTTATGATAGGAGTGGAGCAAAACCCTGGCCCCGCTATGCAGGCTGTTGCGGATACATGCTCCAAGTGCGATAGGAGTGACCGGAGAATACGCAGATTGGAAGCAGATCTGGCCCAGGCCCACATATTTATAGGAGAACTGACGCTAATCAAGGAGTTGTCGCTAATCATCAAGTTGGAAGAAGTTGTTAAAGGTAAGGAAGAGCGGGATGCCGAACGCGATGAAGAGTCGAGAAATGTGCGGGCAGTCAGATGCTCCGTATACCGGAAAAGTCAAGGACATCGAATGCGGCGGCGGAGGCGGCGGCGACGGCTTCGAGGGACGCGCCTTTGGGAGCCGTGAGCGAGGAGAAAGTCTACTTAATGTCTACTTAATTAGGCCGAAAGAACTTTTCATATCTTGTGAAGTTGTTGAGGGAGTTGGCGACCATAAAGCGGTTATTCGTGACTTGGACGAAAATATTTCAAGGAAAGGCTTTACGATAGGAACAAATGTACGCCAATACAGGAAAGCAAATGTAGACGGACTTCAAGATGTTTACCGCTCTCTGAGAACAGAGTATGTAAGAAATATGAGGCATTCAAAAATACATTCAAAGCTTTGAAAAAGTTTGTTCCGAGCAAAATTTTAAAAAATAATTCTGATCCAGAGTACTACAATGCAAAAATTAGTCGAAGAGGATAACGTGAAATGCATTTAAAAATAGAAAACGCAGTAGCCAGCATATGAACAAGTACTGTACTTCAGCTTCTGGGTCAATTACCCAGATGTAACTTCAAATTAATTTCTCGACATAGCGTCACACACAGTTTTAACCGTTTTGACCTAAGTAAATAAATATTGGCGAAACATGGACAACGTTCGTGTAGTATGGTGTTCTGAAGTTAGACGAGACCTGGCTGACGGATGTCACGATAGTTTCATGGGACAGCTGCATGACCCTTGGCCCATAGCGGCATATGCACCCCAGTGTCATTTGCCTCAATTGACTTTTTTCTATATATCTTGCCCCCAGGGCCCCTCTTTGATACCCAGCGGCATATGCCACTGTGGCCTTTGCCCCCCCCCCCACCGTGTCCTTTTTTACCACCAGACATCTGCACTTTACGTTCTTTACGTATTGTTTGTATGTTCTTTGCCTATGCTCGGGTACCATGAATATCCTTGACGGAAGTCAGGAATTGAATTTCTGGATTGCACATAAACGTATTCTTTGACTCTTTAAACAATTATACAATAAAACAAATGATACTTAATTCAATAATCCTGTTCACGACCTAACGTCTTTGCAAACACGTACAAGTGCCCTCTTCCTTCGCCCCAATTTACTGTTGCGCCTGCCCCCGGCGCGACGGCGGCCTTCCCAGCTGCCTCACCTTCCGCCTACCGCTTCGCTTCCCTCCACTTGTCTCGTGACGGCGTCGTCCCGTTCTCCTCTGTTTTCTTCTTCGCTTTCCCGTTGCCTTCGTGTGAAATCTCACGCATGACGCAATTGGTGAAATGCGCTTAGTCCTTCGGCGTACCGTGCAGGACTCAGTTATTCACAGCAAGTTATTTAATAACGAAGTATTCTAGTTTGTTTGTTTTTTTTTTTCACAGCACCGACCTTGCTTCAAATACGTGGCCTAAACAATCCACTCCGTATTAACTAGTTTAATTAGAGTAGCCTCTTTTCCTCAAATTATTTCAGGTTCGAAGAAGAGAGGACACATCTCTGCCAGCATCTCGGACACCACTTGCAGCCCGAGACCATCGCAAGGGGAATCCTCAGTTCCAAGGAGAAGGGGAAGCAGTGGCGGCCTTCGCCGCCCAGCGAGACGGGCGGGTGAGAAGAGCGCCCTAAACGATGCCAAAGGCTAGGGGCGCCTAACGGCGGTTGTGTGGGGTTGAAGAAGCCTAGGGAGGTGGTTTCAGCAAGAATCTCACAATCCCACGTCGTGTCTTTTGAAGATTTGGAACCTACCCCCGTAAAAAAGGACCTATCGAGTCGGGTAGAGACCTCCCGAGACTCATCCACAATGCCTTTGCAGTATTCTCTCGTCAGCATTTTAGGTTTTCTTGGCATGGAAAGATAGGGCAAAAATATAAATAATAATCTTAATGCTGATGCTAATCTTAATCATAGCGCTAATTACCATGCGCTGAAGAAATTTATAGGGCTCCATTCAAAAAATCTAAGTTACATTGCTCTGCAACAGAAAAGTTTGAAGTCAACAGTACTAATCAGCTTTCTACGTGTCCCTTTGCTTCTTTTATTAAATACAATAGTTTTAGTAAAAAACACTACCCAATATCTGCAGTGGATCAAGAAACATTTGAGAGGATCATCATTAAGTGCACCACAACCATAATATTCTGTTTTCGATATATAATGTCAATTTTTAAAAAAATATTCAATTTTTATAACTGAAATATTGTCTCTTGAGAAGGTGCCGTTCCTAACCACCTTCCTCATGTGACAACAGCATACAACCACTCCTCCTAGTTCTGCTTTCTATAAAATACTATTATTTGATTTATATATTCACAACTAAACATTGAATGCAAACTTAGGACATTACAGTTTCATTCAATTTCTCAGTTTAAAGGAATTGGGAGCTGTATGTCCTCCTGATAAGTTGAATGGCTATTGTTTTTACATTACAAAATACTGGCTAAATAAAGAACACTTCTCTGTCAAGTAGTCATCCAAAAAGATTTTTAAAAACCCCAGAAAGTTATTTTTTTATTTAATAGTCCTTCAGAGAATATCCTAAAAAGAAACTATGATATTAATTTTAACATTAATAATTTCATGAAAATGATATCAGACTAACAAAATAATTGCAAATATATTAATTACTTTATAAACGTAAATAAATAATTTCTCACCCATCTTGTCCGTATGATGCAAGAACAATACTGGGACTAGAGTAAGCATTACTGGTCACCCAAGTACAATGAACAGCAAAGAGCAGCAACAACATTAGAATGACCACAATAATAACAGTCCGGATGTTTGTTCCTAAAGTACTAGGTTCTTTCTTCTCCTCATGTTTCATTTTGCGTAACTTTCCAGCCTGAAACAAGAACATATAGAAATATCTACAAATAAATATGATTATCATCTCTACAATAAAATGTTCCACACTTCATTTCTTTCCGAATGTAAGAATATACACTACCTTTGAGTAGTCACGTGATCATCACTTCTATGAGAATTACAGTATACCCCGCTTTGACCTTCACGCATTTTCCTACCTTTTACCTAATTTCTCCTTTGTCCCGTTGAAAAGCCTATACAATGCATTCTCTTCCCGCAATTTACAACTTCATATAAAGAGTGTATCCCGTCTTTTACGTCCTTTTGTTAAAATTTATTTCGCTTTTTTGCGGGCGAGCGGGTCACAGAGCCAGCAGGAGGGCAGGCGAACGCCAGGAGCAGCCTCCCATCGCAAGTTATACGTAGTGCGGCACGCATAAAAAGCAGAAATGACTGGTTTCCACCCAACAAATGTTTTTCACACCACACACAACGAATTGAAATTTCATTATCACATTCTTCTTTACATTGGTTTTTCATGTTTAAGGCAATATTTGACGGGCACTACAAATACAGGAGGTTATATACCTTGTAGCAAACCAAGAATACTTTATCATATTCGGGAAACGAGAAGATGAACATTGAAAATTAATGAACGATTGCAATTGAGTTGTGTCTACTGGAAACTTTGGCGTTTATACTTTAGTAAGACATTTTTTTTCTTACAAGCGGCAATACATAGCTTTCCACTGTCGGAAGAACTTATCTAGTGGTTGAATTTTTCCAGTAGTTCCCGGAGATATCTGGAGCAATTCAATTGTCTTGCCTGGAGGAATATCTTCAATACAAGTTTTGTCATTGTACGTGGTCTATGAATCTAAAAGCAGAGCAAAATTTTCACTTCCAAATGGGAAGAAAGCTTCTTTAAACCACTGTTTCAACTCTTTCTTTCCATGGGAAAAGTATTCCTGATTTTGTATCAGTAACAATTAGGTTTTCGGCTTGAAACATTCTTTTTGAGATTACAAGACCGAAAAATCCTTTTGGTTCCTGCAGCACTATAAATAATTTAGGCAACAAATATTCATTCATATTTATTGTTGGCATTTTAGTGTACAAGTGTGATAAAGCACTAACTGATTGAGCAACTGTCTTAATGTATTTTTCACAACAAACACAAAGACCGTTTTGATCGCATTTCACGTTCACATCCACTTTGGTCTGTACAGTACACAGAAGACTGAAGAATGTGAAAATATCTCTCCGGCATTTTCAAGAAATTCTTCAGCAACCACATCCTTATCGGTTTTGTCGTGTCCACGAGTGCGTGATACAAATTGTTATTTTCTTGCTCTTAATGTTGTGTGCTTTTTTTAAAACGATTGATCCAGATGTGAGAGGCGGAAAAAAGGTCTTATTTTCGTTGGCAGTTCCTTGTGAAATTTTCATGGTCCACTGTCGCAGATCTTCATCATTCACATTTTGATTTGTTTTTCTTGCAATTTCAAAGCAGGACCAAAGTCTATCATACATTTTTTGTGCGTTCTCTAGTATTTGCTGTCATGTTTTCCACTTGCTTCTCCCACAAATACACTTGTCACTCTGACATCACGCGGCGAAAATTTCTACGAACATGTGAATATCTTTACCACAGCTTCCTTCCTGTAGCAAATGCTAACATCTTCAATTGAATTTTTCACAGGTCTTGGATAATAAACTGAACCTGAGGATTTGCAGGATGACTGACATTTAGAATCACTAGTTTTCGGGGATTCGCTGTCTGATTCTAATAAACACTTGTCCGTATCATCACTCATGGTAGAATCTGCTTATTGCAGTCTGTATTGTAATGCACCTGGGAGTTACACTATCAAAGGGAGAATTGCCGTCACACTGAAGGTGCGACGGTCATTTTCAGACAGCAGGGTGCACGCGCTGAATTTATTTAAAGGGCGCCAAGTCTTACGGGCGCGTGTCTTACCTAGTATCAGGTCATCGGCGTTGAGTATCTCAGGGGTGAGAGCCCTGGGTCCAAGGATTGCATTTGGCGCACTGACTACAAGTAATGCACAGGCTATATTTCTTTGTGTTACCGCCAGACCGAATGGCGGGGTCACGTTTATTATGGATAAATTGTCTCTCACATACAATTATCTGTTGAGCTTTCCTCTGGCTGATAATAAACATGGGCGTCAATTCACTTACAGGATGGTCAACATCAGGCTGGGCGGGAGATCAGCCGTGGCCGTCCGCGAAATGAAGAGTCGGTTTTGATGCGCCGATCGCAGGTCGTCACACGTCGCCTGAACCGCGTTTTGTCATTTGCAGCCGAATGGTCAGGCTGCACACCCTCACGGATAATTTCAGGGTGTCGGTCCTATTATTCCAGCCCGGCATCCAGAATGAATTTCGATGCAGAGTGAGGGCTGGTAGATCGATCGAAGAAAAACCGATCGCCGAGCCGACCGATCGCTGTCGAGATTCTTTCTCTAATAATCCTCTGGTCTTTTAGCACCCTCAGCTCTCCCGATTCCCGTCCCCATCCCTTTCGCAAGATGCGTGAGCTCTGTCACGTGCGTAGCGCGAAGCTTTTTATTGGCTTGTTCAAAGGTTTCCAGAACATTCTGTCACCCGAGAGCTGTGATTGGGTTAAGGGGACCGCACATTTTTGCAACCTTCACTTCTTAACATGTGATTGGTTGTTTATTGTTCTCCATCTAGTGCCTACGTGACTCGACACACTCTGCGACCCTTCAACGAAGCTTCGTGGTTTATTGCCCCTTAGGGGTTAGCTAGCGAGCTGCCCCCGAGTCTCTTAATACGACTGTTCCGGGAGTCAATCACCTACTACCAAACACAAAGGTCGTAGGGGTGCTGTTCGGAGGCGGGCGACCGTCGGGGACTCCTCGGGCGGCGAAGCGCGTAGCTGCGCAAGATGAAATGGGCCAAAAGCGCCCTTCGCTTGGAGTTATTTTAAAAAGGCGTGACGCAAGGGGCGCGTTATGCGATAGAGTATTGTGACTCATTGCAGTATCACTGTCACTATCACTTGATTCACAAACACTTCAAGATCAATTCAATGATGCATCAACCCATTTCTCGTTCTTTTCATTTACACATCCAGTTCGAAATAAACCTTTATTAGGAAAGTAACTCAAGACGAACTCGAATATGTTAACGGGATTTCAAACAACTTGCTCTGTGGCCATTGCGGATTCTTTCTTCGGTAACAAGGATGAACTGGGTGCGAACCTACGCAGCCCTTGTTTATTGCGATCATTTTCCAAGTTATTATGTGTTTTAATGCTTTATGTGGAGTCCTTGTATTGGAAACTGGGAGCAAATATTTTGGATATGGGATTATCATAGTGAATTGCGTGTCATAAAAATTTCGAGGGGTGTTTCAACATGAAGGATGTCACTTCCCTTGTCAGTATTTACAATAATTTACGATGTATATGTAGGGTTTGTACAGAGTCCTACCAAATATAATAAAATATTTGTTTTCAATTTAGAATTATAAACAAGTTATGAAAAACAAACACTTTTAAAATATAACTATTTTTAGATAAATACTTTAGTCCTATCAAATAATTTACAAGGACTACTGCTAGATCCTTCAGAAAGAAAAACATTAAAATAAACTAAAAGATAAGTGTACATTGCTACCAATTTTCTCTCATGCTACTCAGTAACAAATGTGTCTTGTGATTATCAATAAATCTACAAGTATATAAAATGTTCCCTATTTTTCCTATCAAAATCTTAGCATCAAATCTTAGCACTGCATTGAAGGCTTCGATGCCAACGTTTAACGCCATCATGAAGAAGGCATTGCCCGGCATTAAGCTAGAGCTCTTGAACTGATATGAAATTTAAAGCAACCACCATTCTATTCCAACTACTTCAGTTTATGAACCTTCATGTAGTGGTTATTTAGTAACTAGTTCACAAAATTAGTCTTGAATGAAATGTTGGCAAAGCGACAATAGGAACCGAATCTGGCATTTTCAAATGAGCATGCCAGCATTGTAAATAAATTTTATAAGAGTTGCAAACATTATTTCTCAGCACAAATTCATGGACTCTTACATTGAAATCATTCTCAACATGCAAAACAGGAGCCATGCTGATTCCTATCGTTCCAGTGTTTTGTTTACTTTGCGGTAAATGTACAGCAAAGATGACTTGTACGCATACCGCAAAGTAACATTTCAATTGAAAACAGGAAAGGTAAGTACTAGTTTCCATGCACGAGTGCTGGAAAACTACATTTTCATGATTTACTGAACTTTGCCTAATTATTTTTTCTCTAGTATTCAAAATAGGTCTGATACCTCTTTGGCCCAGTACAATTCTCAAGCCTTACCATCACATAAAAAGCAAATAAATTTAGTAAAAACTTTACTGAAGTAGAATAACATTCCCATAATCCCCATGAAATGTATAACAAATTTCCACTAGTAATTCTCATGACTCCACATTCAATATTTGGAGTTGTTCATATTCAATTACTTTCAATAGTTCTATACTGTTATTTGCTACAATCAAATTAATTATGCAAAGGAGAATCATTGCAGTTAGAGACAAGATCTTGAGGTACTTCATCAATATGTAAAGGAATGTAGAGGGGGGTTCATGCAGTGGGGTGGAGTGCAGGTAGGGTGAGGACTCGTTGGGTTGCGGGTGGGACGTGACATGGGGTTGTGGGGTAGGGGTCCGGTGGGTACAGGGCGGTGAGTGGGATAGAGGGCTATGTGGGGTGCCGCGGCAAATGGGTGGTACGTGGGATGCGATGGACGGTGATGAGTCGCGTGGCTTAGGCGGCGACAGGAGGAGTGGCGTGGGGGGTGTGGGATGGCGTGGGGGCGGCGTGGCGTGGGGGCGGCGTGGGGTGGAGTGTGTGTGATCTAAAAATTTTGTATATAATCATCACAATACAATTTACACACTGTACATGACATTTTATGAGATGAACAGATATTAGTTACAAAAATGTGGATGAACAAGAGATGTTGAATATTTCTGGTATCGCCTAGCAAACTTCATTACACTTGTCATTTGAAAGTTACGTGATATCACCAACTGTATTCTAGCAATCACAGATATAGGCATGGCAAATATGGCATATTGCCACCAACTGAGCAAAAACAAAAAAAGACATTCTTGCAGTATTCTTTCCATAGGACTTCTACATTAGAAGGAAGCAAATGGATTATATTAGTGCTGAGAAAATTATTGGCATTATTAATTAGTATGTTTATTAGTACAATTTTGTTGTTAGTTGGTCGTTCTTCCAAACTTCTTTCTTTTATGAACTTCAAGTTTCCTTTTCTGTTGATTTATTTTTGTGACATGGTTGTGGGAGTTATGTATCTAAAAATTTTCTAATCTGTTATTGTATGTAGAATTAGTAGAATTAAAATCCTTGTAATTACAAAAGAAAGTGCTTGGAATTTGAAGATGTACTTTTGTGGTAATGACGCAACTTACGGTGCTTTTCATGCTCACTACTTTAATATTATTCTCATTTCATATTTGAGTATTTCAATAAGAAAGTTAAGAAAATATTCAAAAATCTCTCAAAAAGAAAATGTAGATGTTATTTTAATTATGGCATATCTACACTGTTAGGACGTGTTTGTGGGAAAGTTTTATCAAATAGATAACGTGTAATTATAAAGGGAATGATCCACATCCCAGGAAACTAGTCAACTAAATCCTTGAGAATCTATGGAACGTACATCATTTTTGTGTTCATCTTCTCTCCAAAATTTAGAATTTTGTGAGGAATGTTTCATGTTTTATTTCTAATTTATCTAGTAAATATATCCTAGATTTTCAATACTAGCATTTTTGTTCCGAAGTCAACAAAAAATCATTAAAATATTTTGATTGCCCATAAATAAAAAGGAACTGGATCAAAAAAAATTGTATAATTCTGAAGACTGTTAAATCTAATTAAGCAAAAACTATGTTGTATTAGCTGATTCTTATAAATATGTAATGCAGATTAAAAGCTTTCCCCAATAGTCACGGGCCAGAAGTAGTCTAGAAAAGATCATTATTTTCTATTCCTTAAATTACATTGAATGATGATTCTGGCAAATATTTTGAAGTGATTTTAAATCATATCACTGGTATTATCCACTTTGCTGAAATCAGTCCACTACTTCATACAAAAGAGCATGACAGAATTTCTCAGCAGTGATAAATGTTAGGCAAGCTGAAATATGTTGCAGCGTTATGGAGCACACACCTTTCACGTAGTAAAAAGGAAAAAAAATTGTTTTATTGCAAAATGAGAGGATTGATCAATGTCCTCATGGAAAAATTTCATTTTTACAGGTCATTTTTAAAGGGTACCCCTGTATAAGACGGTAAAAAGTTCCTCTACACCAAATTACATCTGAGTCGTTACACTATAACTAACAAAAGGTTTCTAACCCCTGTCCCACCACTTACACCCCTCTGCCTCTGCCAGCCAGCCAAAAAGTGTTGGTTTTGCCCCATGTCGACTTAACTCTATTTAATTTGATTGGGAAAAAATTGAAGAAAAAAAGGATATAATTTAAACCTCCAAAACAAAATTGTTGTGAACTTTTTTCAGATTTTTTCAACCGCCGGACTGCAGTAAAAAAGAAAAAAACAACACATTTTTACCATTTTCCTGACTTTAAATCACCTTGACTTCAAATTCTCTAGTTTTTGGCAGTTTATTTTGGCACTAACACAAAACCTTTTAAGTGTGATACTGGTGAATAGAGAATTACACCTCAGTCAAAACCTACCACCTGCATCGAACAGATATCCAATGAAAAATAGAAGTTTGCAGATTTTGACAAACAAAAAATAACACATTCAACACACATAATAAAATAACTCAGAAGCAAAGAATATAAGATCTTTTAAAACAGGTTTGAGTGACCCATGAGGACAGGTAAGTGGTGGGACAGGGGCTAAGAAACCTTTCAAAAATATTGTTTTTATGTTAGAGTTATAACCAGTGGCAGCTGGTGGGATGGGCTGCAAGGCTGCAGTCTTTTCCAAAATTTTAATTTGTTTCATACTAAGATAAAAATTCCGAAACAGTATTTCTTTCAATTACATGATAATATAGCCCACTACTGGTGCGTGTGTACCTTGCAAAATGCTTCCACTGTGTTCTGCTGCGATTCAATTTCCCTCTGGGACTGCCAGTCCCAACTCCCTGCAGCAAAGTACGAGCATAGTTGATTTCGCTTCTCCCGTTGTTTATGTTTCTCAATATTGGATCTCTAGGGGCTACAGGTAAGGCAGTTTCAGGCACTCGCTTCCTCAGTTTTAGGTGAAGTTTACATGATTTTTAAAGCTCTGGCAAACATATGATACAGTTGAAGTACTGTATAATGTATTTTTTGTTGTTTTTTTTACTTCCTCGCTACAGAGTAGAGAGAAAGTTACGTAATACGAAATAACGGCCAATTTTCAGCAGAACAATTCTTATTAAAGGGCCCTGGTAAAGAAAAAGTGGGTAAATCCAGTTGCTAAATTTAGAAATAAAAATCCTCTAACATGTTTTGTAGTTCCCTCATAATGAAAAATCTAATGTCTAACACATCTCAATCAGGTTTTTGTTCAGTTTCCCTGGTCCCTTAAGCAAATGCTGAGATGGCCCCTTATTTCGCTCCTGAACAGTAATGTAACTTAGCTCTCTCCACACAAGACATCATATTGATTCTTCATACACAATTGTAATTGTACATGTGACGCAATAAATATTATTATTATTATTATTATTATTATTATTATTATTATTATTATTATTATTATTATTAT
>BOPP01000043.1:1533508-1545339 GCA_017312745.1 Gryllus bimaculatus
GTTTCTCACTTCTTCCTTGATTGCTTCCAAAACTGGTGCAGAGAGGAGATTTTTCTGAACAATTGCTATTGTTATTATTATTATTTATTATTGCTTATTATTATTATTATTATTATTATTATTATTATTATTATTATTATTTAATGATGACAAAATGTATCCGACCATCCATCTGTGAACAACGCTAGCGGCTAAACCGTTTAGCCGATGTTCTCCAAGATATTCCCCAATCGATGTGGATGATGTCATAGCCCCTTGAAATTCAAACTGATATTTTAATTTGCGGGGAGGGGGGGGTTACTTCACATGAAGCCCCTGGGACATTTTTCTAATGGCTCCATCGTATTTTATTAAATTTCATTGTTGGATAGTGTTAAGGGTGTTTAAGAGAATGGTGCAGGTCTCATTTTCATTGAAAACCTTGGTTTTTCCAAAATTGAAAAATGTTGAAAAAAATTTTCGGACTCTTCCAAGATCTAAAATATTGAAGATAAAGAGATTTTTTCCTTTCTGACAACTTGTCCTTAAAGATGGATTTTAAAATAATGTCATGTTCAAGTTTTCGAAAATGTGAGTACTTTTCGCGTAATTTTGCGTGAAAAAATCCGCGAGAAAGTACGTGCTGTTTTAGCACCAGCATGTATGTACTGTTTTAGTTTAGAATGCATACGAATCGTAATTCTGTTCAGTATTTAAAAACTGTGAAATTTAAAAACTTAACTCTTCCAGAAAAGTGTGATATAAAAGATCAGGGTAGACTTACACCGGTATTCAACATGGCTCAATCCTTTTTCTATTTTTGCATGCAGCCCCCCTTCCCATTAATTAAAGGCACCAGCCGCCACCAAGTGTAAATACTCATATGTCATTTGGTTTAGAGCAGAGCTGTCCAACTGGCAGCCCGTGGTGCCATTTATTGTGGCGCGCTAGAGGTTATTAGACAAACTTGAACGTTTCAGAGCAGCCTGGCAAACTGCTGAAATCAACAATGTAGGGTCACGTGTGGATCGCTCATGTACTGAAAATACAGCCCACAATCATATTAAAGGTTTGTTGTGGCCTTTCAGGCCTTGCAAATTGGACACCCCTAGTTTAGGGGTACTTTTTGCCATCTTATCTGGGGGTACCCTTTATTGAGTAAACTTTTCTAGATTATTCCTTAAAAAGAATAACTCTTTGAACCCAATATGTATCAAATTCATTCTTTATTGGCAGTCATATCATTACTTCTCAGTCAACTCCCCCTATTCTGCCATGTTCAAAGATTTAGACTACACATTAGATTTTGCAAAACCATTCTGTAATGTAATCTCCAAAGCCTCCACAGACATTGAAAAACAAGAAACATCCTCATTCTTAAAAGGATAAAGCCTCAACTCTTAAAAACATTATAGTACCTTTCATATTAAGTCAAGCTCTTTCTTTTGTTATGTATTATGCCATATTCCATAAGCATTGGAGAAAAATTCTGTTAAGTCCAAATTCACCTTGTCATAGAGGCTGGCACCTCGCGTGGGACAGATTTCCTCCTCACTTTCACTACCAGCTGCTAGTTGTGGAGCATGCTTCTCCCATAGAACCAAATCTTGCAATACCAAGTCCAAGAGGTGGGAAAAAGCAATACCACTCAATATGCACACAACAGGAGTAAGTGTTAACATCAATCGTACCATGACCCCAGCAAAGTATACAGCACTCAAGGCATAGAGAACAACTGAAAGTGAAAAAAGATGATTTTCTCAATTTATACACATTTAACAAATTTAATAAAAGCATGCAGTAAGATGTTAACTGTAAAGACCCTTCCAACAAAATATAACAATAATGGAAGCTATAAAAGGGAAAGCTTGAAAGTAATAATAAACAATTATTAGGCTAATCAAGTGTTATTTAACAAAGAAAAAATGCAATGTACACATGTGATGTAATGCAACTTTTCTCCATGGCAGAACAAACATCTGTAATTACAATTTTAAAATTCATAATAAAATATTCACTCACAATATTACATGCAATGAACTGAACCAAAATGAACAAATGTACAGTAAATTTCACAGCACACAAATCACAGACTCTGAAAAAATATTAATATCCAATCACCTTTTGTTCTGTTACATGGAGACCATTCCCAACTGAGAAACAGCACATGCACAGCCAACATAGAATTCCACAATAGTGTGCCCTCATAAAAGCTCAACACTGATACCAAAGAAATATTTATATAATCTATCATAGACTAGTTGAACAAGTGTGAGTAGTCCACACTTTGTAATTTGTTTTAAATGTGAAAATTATTTAATAGTTGAGAACCCAACTTTGAAGAGTTAGCCCCAGAACTGTGTGTAATAGCATTATACTTGTAGACTCAGTAACCATTCTAATACTGCTAAGTGTTCGAGATTAAATTGCATAGAGAATCAAACAGCCCCTTTAAATTTATCCTGAAATATTACTATTTTTGTCCAAATCTGTAAAATTAAATTGAAGGAATCCCTTCAATTTAATTTTACAAAAATTTTGTTTTGTTTTTTCACTTTACTGACCACTCATGCTAGCACCCAAAAGATTTTTTTTGTTTTTGTTTTTTTTAAGTAATAAATTTATTCCAACTGCAATTGGCTATAACCTGGTGGCAGCTAATTACATAAATAAGGTAATATAGCCAACATGCAAATTATATAATAATAATATTAATAAAAACAATAATATAAAAACTGTCCAAACTGTCCAAAACATTAAATTATCTTAAGAAAAAGAAACTTCTATGATCTAACTCTGCACTGAATGTTTGTGTTCAATTAAGATCTCACCTCACCTCACTATGACCCTTAAATCACTTCCTTGCACTTCCCACACTGCACGACACCTCACTTTACAATATATCACTTATGTATCACTTTATAACCTACTTTTCTTAGTGAAGTCCCTCATTTACTTAGTAGTACCCTAAAAACTATTGAGGGGAACACTTTGAGGAAAGGCTTCTAAGGTTTTTGCACGCAATCTATTCCATTCAGTTTTAATTCGATTTGTGAAAGACAATTTTCCCGACATCCGTCCTCTGAAGTCTTTAATTTATTTTGTGATCCCTCCTACTGATGTATGTAGGAATACTTAGCCGCCGATAATTTCTATCCAACCTGGATAACCGCTGTAAGCAAAGCGCAGTCTTCCTACTGATCGCCTGTTTTCGAGTGCCCCCCCTCCCCGCGCCATTTTCTTGTCCCTGAAAATAAATTCACCTACCCTACGCCGAATCCTTTCCAAATTTTCACACTGCATAATATTCTGCGGGACCCAAAAAAATTGCTCCATATTCCATTATCGGAAGAACACGCAATAAATTCCATTCCATTATTTTCCGCTCAGTAATGTAACGCAAGATCCCGTTGCAACATTTCTTCGTCTCCTCTTGAATTCTTACTACGATATATTATGCAGTCGTCTGCAAATGGCCGAACATTTGATATTAAGTGCGCTGGCAGATCATTGACGAACGCTAGAAATAGAAGAGGTCCAATCACACTCCTCTGCTGTGTTTCTGACGTAACGCTTGCCCCGGAAGAAAAATCATGGCCAATTCGGACTTTCTGTTTTCTGTCTCGCAGAAACTCGCTAATTCACGCCACCACCTTGAAATCTATGCCTGAATTCATTAATTTCTGTACGAGCCGATCGTGGGAAACGACATCAAACGCTTTGGCAAAATCTAAAACTCTTGTGTCAACTCTCCCGCCCGCGTCAATTTCATCTGCTAGATCCTGAAATAGTGTGGCTACCTGCCTTTCACATGAATAACCACTCCTGAAGCCGTCTTGGCCATCATAGAGCCATTTTTTGATTTCCCATTCTTGCTTAATGGAACTGGCAACTAGATACTCCAAAAGTTTGCAGACCACTGACGACAGACTCGCCGGCCTATAATTACTTAATATACGAGTAGGTTTGTCACCTCTTTTAAAAATTGGTACAACAAAAGCTTATTTCCAATCTTCAGGTACGTTTGACTTGTTCATGGATACGTGAAATATTCTAATTAAGTACCGTAATGTTGCCCGTCCTATCTTAATTATATCTGTCCAAATGTCGTCAAAACTCCTTGCCTAGCCATTTTTCATAATTTTATTTTATTCCGTAGAACTTCAATATTAAACTGATTTGTAACCGAAGACTGTTGAATTAGTGGATGGTGCGTATTGATTTTGAAAACCGAAATAAAATACTTATTAAACGCATTGCCGATCGTCAGTAATGAGCGTGATTCTATTTTCAGAAACAACTGGGATATCCCACTGTTCCTTTCCTTCTACGAACATTTATAAAATCATGTCCAGTTATTTCCCTTCCCATTAATAATATTCTTTAAATAAGCCTCCTGAGCAATTTTATTTTCTCGCTCCAATACTTTTGAACGATTTTGAAAAATAATCATAAGCACGCTTCTGCGTTTTCTGATCTTAAACGCCTTTCTCGTTATCCTCTTCATTCGCCTAATTTTTGCATGATAGAATTCTAGATCGGGATTTTTTTTTTGCTCGGAACAAACTTTTTCAAAGCTTTGAATGTATTTTTGAATGCTTCATATTTCTTACATACTCTGTTCTCAGAGAGCGGTAAAAATCTTGAAGTCCGTCTACATTTGCTTTCCTGTATTGGCGTACATTTGTTCCTATCGTAAAGCCTATCCTTGAAATATTTTCGTCCAAGTCAAGAATAACAGCTTTGTGATCGCTAATGTCCTCAACAACTTCACAAGATACGAAAAGTTCTTTCGGCCTAATTAAGTAGACATCCAAAATCACATCCTGCCGCGTCCCGCTCCGAACTACCTGTGTTAATCCGCTGCCCAAACTAGACTGTTCACAAGTGTTGGGACTTTCCCCGCGCTCGCGGCTCCCAATTTGCGCTAGAAATGTTTAAGTCACCTGAAATAACAATAGGACGGTAATTTTCGTTTCCTTTTTTCTAAATGATGTCATCTAAAATGTCGAATTCCTCGCTGGGAAGCCTATAGCATGCAATAATTTCTAATATGGTTCCTGAATAGTTATTTCTATTCCCATCATTTCCAATTCTGTTCTGACCCAATCTAATGAATATCCACGTCTGCTTTGACGCAAATAAGGCGCCCCCTTAACCATTTCTATCCCTCCTAAATATCTTGTAATGAAACATTTCAGAAGATCCGATTTTCTCAGTCGCACAACTCAGTCCCTCTCACTGTCGGGATCGCAGGCATCGACTAGATTCCAATACTATTTCTTTATTGATTATACTACGACAGTTCACCTGCAACAACCTAAGAAACCCTTTCCTCGCCTGAACGTATTCTCGAGAAGGGGCATCACCTCTGCTGTCGTCTCCGCCGCCGCTGAACTGCAGTCGCTGTGTAATTGCATAATAGGAAGTACAAAAAGATTTCTCTTTGTAGAATACTGCTTAAGAAACAATTCATGGCTCATCTCTCTCCTGATGTATCCTGTAATTTCCCTACCTGTCCCTCAAAACTCATGTCCCAAAAAACTCCCAGTCCTCACAAAACTTATGTGAACCTTGGGACACAAAAACTTGGTTATAAGGACCTAGATCACATTGTTTCCGGGCTAAGAGCAATTATATGTTTTGAAATAATCTATTTTTTATGTCAAAAACTGCAAACATCGATTTTTTTTTTTCATCTTAAATCTGTTTGATGCCCCTCTGAGGCTAATCCCCTATTTACGGGTTTTTGTGTCCATGGTTTCTTATAAAAGGGAAAAGTCCGTCATCTTTCCTTAACATGTTATATACAAAGGTGACATTCCATTATTGAATTCTCCCCAATCTCTCCATGAACTTCACTTCAGACTCCGAGATATTAGTAATAACAAATCATACTTCCTCACATTTAGCATTGAGAATGATGCTCTCAAAACTTTTAATTGGAATTTAGTGATCTTCAGAGAGGTGAGATTTTGGAATGCGTTCAATAGCCAAAATGATTCTGCAAGTTTGGATAGATAACAATTAATAATTACTTTATCTCTGTTTGAATTACGTTTCATTTTTAAAATATTAAAATGTTTAAATATTGTTTAACATTCCGACTAGTCTTGCATAATTTTAAAATAGGACTGTATCTGAAGAGTTAATGAATCCACAGACAGACTAGCTGTGATTTCTTATGAAGACCGGCAGTTTCTCCATTTGTTAATTGTAAGCATTGACCTAGTAATACGTGACAACAATAAACGAGAAAAAAATCTTCATTGATTTTTCACGTTTTCACGAAACGCACGTGTAACGTTATTTACCTTTCACCACGGACGTTTCGTTTGATGATTATCAAAATATTCCTTAAATTTTTGTCCTGTCCTTAATATTTACGTTACCAGCGATTTCTTCACAATATTGCATTTACAAGTATATGTGCTTTAAATGATGTCCTACAAAGTTTCTCGAAAAGTCTAACGTTTTCTGTGAAAAGGACCTCAAAATTTCGCATTTTCAGAAACCATCATACGTCATTTTCTGAGAAACAACTCCAAATTTTAACTTCAAACTTTTCGTAAGGACTGTGCTAATTGCACTGTTTAAGATTATGTAAAATTCATTTTTCTGTATTACGTTTTTAAAAACACAAATGTATTTTTATTAACTATCTCTAACACCTTTTATATGTACTTTCCAGCGATTTGTATAGATTATTGTATTTGTGAGAGGAAGTGCTACAAATGAAGATTTTCGAAAATTCAACACATTTTTATGAAAAAGAGCTTCAAATTTCGCATTTACAGTAACGCATAAACGCCATTTTCTTGAAATCGGCTCCAATGTTTTCAACGGAAATATCCTTATAGGACGAGGATTTAGTTCTATAATATTCTTAAAATAATATTTCAGTTCTACCATTACGAAACCCAAAAATTTAGAATATTTTTTATGTACTTTGGGCGGCGATAGATGTCAGTTGGCAAGAGGATAGGGCAAAACTGAAAATCAAGACAAGACCAAAGAAATTAGAAAATTCATTAGTACGAGAAAGTCTGTCTCATTCTTTGGCAATAGTTTTATCCTTTTGCTGTTGAAGTGGCGGTGTGACGTGTACGTTTCCTTGAGCCCTGGAATACGTACCCTCACTTATTTACTAACATTACTTGAGTTTTGATACGTGATAGCAACGAAATTTGTTATCAAAATTTGATAACCAGAAATGTTCGCTCCCGTACAATGAAATTTTTTTATCGAAAAACGAGCTACAGATTTGACACGGCATTAGAGTCCTGTCGTCAAAATAACTAACTCCCACTGCTCTCGCAACTAGTGATGTGACTGAAAACTCGCGCGGATATTGTTAAAGGCTTCAAACATTGTTTCCAATTATTTATTTTCATAGAGTACTAAATTAAAATTAGGTTTAGATAAGTAAGAAAAGTAAATGAACTATGTTAATATAGAAAGAAATCTACGTAACGGCTGGACGTATCCAGTGCACGAGTGGGCCTACTAGTGCTACGAATGGCCGCGAAAGAGACGAAATGTTAACAAGGAAGATAATTTTGATGCTTAACTAACGGTTCTAAAATTATTATTACTCTCTCGAATTACATATTCTTAAGAAGAGAAAGTTATGTAATCGTGCACCAGAAAACTTCAAAATCTCGCCAGAAGAAACTTTATCACTGGATTTTGGTAACGAAAGAGTGGATAAATCCTGTTGCTAAATGTAGAAAAAAATCTTCTAACGAGGGGGAACCTGTGTCCATGTTTTGTTGGTTCTTGATACTCAAACATCGATTGATGGCCAAACGTCAGTCTGTCGATTTGTGTTCTAAACCGTTCTGCTGATTTTCTTCAAAACTGATATTCCCTGATTTATCTTAACGGACTAGAGGCTTAGGGAATTTCTAAAGGATATTTTGATTGTTGAAGATTTTTTAACATGAATCGGGCGTTTGTTTTTCAATGCCTTTGCCCGAGTTCGACCCATGCGGCACTTCTGTGGCGTAGTGCTACGAGTACGTTAACTCTGAGAATCTGAGTTCGATCCTCGGAGCGAAAAAATAATTTGCTGCTTGAAAACTTTGGCTGGTTTATGTAGTAGTATAATGTTGCGGAGCTTTTAGAAACAATGCGAGAAAGTATAAGCCTTGGCAGGACCACTAGTTTATCATTTAATTCAATTTACTGAAAACAAGTGTAGTAAAACTCTGTTAATACGTTTTGCATTTATACGTTCTTGACGGTCACACATTTTGTAAGTCCTGAATAAATCCCTATACTTCCCATACTACTTTATATGCGTTTTTCGCGCTTATACGTTCATAATGAAGGTCCCTTTAAGACTGTACAAAGGCTTAATGATTACGACATAGATGGCCATTAAGTGAGAACGTTTGCGTTATCCTAGACGAGGTCACGGAACCTTTGTGTTGAATTCAGTATTCATGTTAATTTCGTCACTACATAGTGCATATTAACTGGTTTCAACACTCCAGTTTGGACAAAACTACGGTATGAAAAAGTAGGTGCGGCTTTGCATAATGTTCACTAAACATTGCACGATATAAATCCGACGCGTTTTAAGTAAATATTCAAACTCCGGGATATAAAAGATTAATAATGACGTTAAGGCCTGCGTCACAAAAGCGTTGCGTTGATCGCATCACCTAACACTGATGGCGTCAGCTGCGAGATTAACTATCTTATGCGAAAGGGCACACGAGCGCTCCTGGTGACGTGCGTTGCTGTCAACACGCGTCGCGCAATGAAAACTAGAAAACGCGCGTTATCTTGACTCCCGTTGTAGCTTGAAGTGTGTGCATAAGACTTCGATTTTTTTAAAAAAACCTTTATTGATCATTCAACTATTTATAGTTAAAATGTTTGGAATAGATTCTGAAGCTCAAGAAAACGTCCGCAGATGTAACTTCTCCCTCATATGTTACACACAGTTTTTACTGATCTTAGACTAAATAAATCAAAAGAAACGTTGGTAGCAGTTCCTGCGAGCAGGTCCATGAGTAGAGTACGCCAATATAAAAATATTGATTTTTTGTTTGACTCATAATATTCAATTTTATTTATGCGTTTTTCTGGGCACTGAAGGGAAAAAATGTATAAGTGAAATTTTACTGTACCACATATTGTTCGCATCACAAGCCAAAGGGGTATTATTCTCAGTTCAGTTAAACATCAAATGGAGAATCCATATAAATGAATTAAACACTCTTAAGTTCCTTATGTTAAGCATTCACAATTCTTTCACATTCAGTCAGCCTTCATGATGCGCATGGAGTGTTTTCTGCGAAAAAATCCAACTTATCATAAGCAAATGCCATCCACGTGATTCCTTCACTGAGCTTGGAATCCTACATTCTCTTCCCTATTTATTTTCGAAACTGTAGTTTCATCAAAACTGACTTATTCCAGGGTGAGAACATATTTTCATGTAATACAGAAATTTAGGCCAGTCGCAAAATGAGACGCAGGTCTGGTGTAACTTCAAATTAACTTCTCCCCATAGTATGTCACACACAGTTTTTAACCGCTTCTGGCGTTATTAAATAAATAATAGGTCCGTGATGGGATGCAGTGTGATGCACACCAAGTTCAAGGCAGTATCACAGCGACAATCACAGAACGATGGGCCGCAGTTCACTCCAAAATGAGCGTCGACAAAGATCCTTAACGCAAGGTTAATAGATTTGAGAGTTCTGAATCGGATTCCAAAAGAAAGTTCTGGATTAGAATTGTGATGTTACACAGTTCTTATGGAACAAAAACGAGAAAGATGCGATTACATGAAGAAAAGAGAAACACATGGAGAATTTGCTCTAAGGAATTTAATGATGATAAATTTTAGAAATTTTTTTTAATGAAACTGATGCCAACACGTGCATGTTCTGATCAAAAATTAAATTTGCAGAGAGGGCTATCCTTTGATTGATACTTTCATTGATTATTCATTTAAGTACAGTAAAAGAGGGCATGCAGATTCTGCGGCTCAACGAAACGTGCACAAATTTTACTACTTCTCCATATGCCACATCACATAAAATTGTTTTTTGTTGTTTTATTTTACCAAATAATCAATTGATTAAATCAAAAAGCCCAAATGGGTAAGATTTCTGTAATAAGTTCCAAATTCTCCTTTCCTAATACAAGAGTAAGTTTTTCAACAGGATGAAGGCTGTGGGATAAGTCAATGGTGTGAGAAATGTGTCACGTTTCGATCTTGTCATGCTTGGACTATGAAACATGAGTAAGTAGAGGGCTCAGATTTCTTTTACTTTCCATGTATCTGTTCATCCTTGTTGATGAGTAAGTGAATTTTGAGACGTCTGAGTTAAGAGTTAGAAGGTATGGGTCCAGAGGTCATAAGTGCATTACTTGCTTTGTCACAGCAAAAGTATTCCCAAAACATATACTTACAATCTTGTACGTGGATGTTCCAATTCGACATGTGAATATTAAAATAAACTCAAATTACAGAATATTAAAATATTTGAAACCACTAAATATAATGAAATATTTGAGAAATATATTGTAATCGTTAAACAATTTTAAAATGTGTAATTATGCCAAATATGTAAAATAAAAATTGCTTTAATAAATCCAGAACATCTTGTAAAAACCAAAACTGTTACTAAACTTCAGTATCTTGCACCAATAAAAATATGTGTATATATGGAATTCAGTTTCTTGGACATGATATACATGTGGTTAAAGCTGTCATGATTTTGTGAAGACAACACATTTGTCAATTAATCATTCCATTTAATTTTAATCTTGTATCAATATTACATTCTCCAAAATCTGAGAAGCCCAGAACTAGGAACTGTATAAAAATGTTTACATCAACATCAAACTAGTATTACTTACCAAATACTCTTTCATCAGTGATATGTTGAATACAATACCACAATCCTGCTGGAAATGTGGAAACTAGGACATGTAGATCAAAAAAGAAGGAAAACCATGTTGTTGGCTGATGCTCAGACACAGATGCTATTATAGGGATGTGAATTTTCGCATAACCAGTATCCCACAAAGAGTAGAATCTGTAAAATGTATGGTTGACATATGTAGATAGCAGTTTACTCAAAACACCAAGAAAGAGAAATCATTTTACATTTTTTTTTCTTGATTTCTAAAGGAACCGTGCGGTCACTGATTTCTACTGACTATTAAAAATTGAACAAAATCTAAAGGAAAAACACGCTAAAAGGGTTATGAGCCTTGTTAAATTTATTATGGTGTATCAAACAACAAACATAAACTTACCTACCGCTCCAAGGAGCAATGACACCTGCATATGTAAGAGCAGCAACTATCATAAACACAAAACCAGAAGCTATCAGGGCTGATGTAGTGAAGAAGTATTTAAATTCAACTCGGCTCATGCTACCTTTAAGGTATTTGAGTAACAACATAGCCATAAGCAGTACAAAAACACCTGTAACACAAAGAAAAAGAACTATTGTATTGGTATTGGTATCGCGGTGGGTGCGACTCATAATTATTTCTAAAGCACTATTGATAATTACACTTGCATAATTACACATAAAATGGACCTAGCCGACGTAGTTGATAAAGGGAAAAGGGTCAACGCGATATTAATAGATTTTTCCAAAGCTTTTGATGTTGTTCCACACGATTGTCTTATAAAGAAATGAATAGATTCGGGTATTGTCACAAGAGTGATAGCGTGGATAAACGAACTACCCCGGAACAGGAAACAGAAAGTTTGAATCAGTAGTTACTTATCAACCTCGAGAAACTTCACGTCAGGAATTCCACAAGGAAGTGTAATCGAACCACTCATGTTTCTGGCCTTCGTGAATGAATTG
>BOPP01000043.1:1548068-1582864 GCA_017312745.1 Gryllus bimaculatus
GGGCGGACAGAGACGGACGGAGACAGACATACGGACGGAGACACGTTTTGTAATCATTTGATTTTTCGGTATTGAGGACAAAACATAGATTCTGGCAAGAATACGTGTTGGAGGAATGCTTTTCTAAATTTAGCAACTAGATTTATCCACCTTTTCGTTACCACGGACCTGTAATAAGGAGTTTTCCTGCCGAAAATTCGTCGTATTTTCGGGCAGCATTACATAACTTCGCCTGTACTCTGTAGCGAAAAAGTGAAACGAAAAGAGAAAATTTTAATTCATTCTCTACTCTTGAATGACTAATGAACAAATTTGCATGATGCAAAATTAAATATAATTAATTCATAGTAAATATACAAGGAAAACTTGAATGGAAGATTAACACAAGCTAGAAGAGAGAACGCAATATTCACAGAAGCTATGAAAATACTGCCTTTACCATGAAATCTTACAGTAGCAATTGCACAATACAGTGGTAACCGCAATCATAATTGTACCTCAGAAATACAAATCATGCATTGAACTGTGAGTTAATGGAATTCAGACCCATTAAAAGGAGAAAAACTACAGAAATAACAAAAGGGCAACAAACTTTTTAGACTCCAGTAACAACTTAGATTCATTGATTGTTAGTGATTCTAGGCACATCAACTACTAAGGTCATTAGTCCCGTAAGGTAGGTAGGAGGCAGTTGTCTTTCCCTACTATATGGTGAGAACTGACGCCGAGCTTCCGTCAGCTAGTGAGGTTTTCCCCAGACAGGTATCTTCCACCAGCAAGGCACCACCCCAGCCGGGACAGCTCTAAGCTCCTGACCAATCTCCTGATGGGTGGCAGTTCAGTGCATGATAGGGTACATGTTTGTACAGGGTGAGGATAGCAGAAGGAAAACATAGGAAAGATCACACTTGGTCCGTAGCCCGTTTATTAAGGTATTGCAGCAGCATTCACCTGCTATTGATCGAAGAAACAAAGGAAAACTAATGATCAGAGCAACTAGAATTCCCCTCCAGACAGTGACTGAATTCAACCTAGCTTACAAGGTAGTGTCAAAAACCCTGCCACCGACAGGGCTTGAACCTAGAACCTGTGAGTCAAATGGACTGCAATAACATCAGTTGATGCCCTGAGCCATCTTTCCAGGTATAACAACTTAGAATATTAGTAAAAATTTGTTAAATAATAAAAATTTAAAAATCCATTTGATTTGATTTTCTGAAAGTTAGTACTGTAAAGCTGCAACATTAAATTAATATTGCATTACCTGTAGCAGCCATATGTTCACTGGTTCGAATAGGCTGGAATCCCACAAAAGGTATCTGCATGCTAAGCAAGAGACCTAAAGTGTAAAAAGTACTGTAACTAACAACCAATCTTTGAGAAAATCGACCCATTAATAGCAATACAAAAACATGAAGAGGAATTAAATTTATGATGAATACATAACCACCCCATGCTGAAACCTGCAAGAAAAAAAAAGTTTTAATCCACAATCAATGATATTTTACACAATACTTGCAAAGATAATTTATATACAAATTATGTAATTACGTAATATTTACCATATAAAAATAAGATAGAGCTGTCATACAGGCCCAAAATATAGAGCCAGTTTTAACTGCTTTCACCTGTAAAATAAGTCATGACTCATGAGTATGATGAATGTTTAATTTAGCTTTCATTGTTAAGTTAATCATTTTTTAATAACAGTATTGATTAGTTTTATAATTCAAAAAAAGCTTTTTGACATTGGATTCATGTTGAGCAAGCTGAAAAATTACAATATACACAACTTCATGTCAATACATAGGAAAATAATAATGTTACCTTTGAAAGTCTCAAAAAGTATAATTTCCTGTGATAAATCCCCATTTAAATTTCAGCTCCACAGGCCCACAAGTTAATATTATCCAAATGAGCTTAAATTATGAACTGCTGAGTTTTTTGCATTCAGAACCAACCAATGGGTGGAGTGCAAGAAAATTCTAACTTCTGTTCTTTAACAACCACCTTAACCCATGCATGGTATTGCAAATACAGAAGAAAATGTACATGATTCAAGCTATGCTTTTGACAAGATACACTGAATACCATAGCATACTTTCTCTAAAACAGCCGACTTCACCAGCTCATTGTACATTGAAACGTACATACCTGCCCTAGATATGGCCTAATATCCTTAGCAAGTATGTTGTTCATTATCCACTTTTAGTTTATAAAACAAAAATTGCGCTAATAATCATAGTAATATAATTTAATTATATTATATTTATTATTATAATAGTAATTATCACAAATTGTGTTTAACTGTTCAAAGAATTGACTGCCCCAGCAATTCTTTGAATAGTCGATCATTATTTGTAACTTTACTTCTGTGAAGTATATATGGGGTCACAACAGTTAGTTGGTGATTGCAAAGTATGAAACATATTCCTACGCTATTGTTAAACTTAGAATTGTGACCTGCTGGTAAAATTATAATCATAATTATTATTGCTTTTTCATATTTTTGTCAAAACTTGAAGGTGGAATTGTATGTATTCATGAAAAATCAGGTGTCCATAATATTTTTTCCCCCCATTTTCTTTCTTATGCCTCACACAGCATCACACATTGAAAGTGGTCATTAATGACCAACGATTAATTTACATATATTCCTAAATCTAGGTTGAAAGAGGGCATTACAATTTATAGCGAACTAAGTAATGATATTAAAGACAAACACAATTCATACATTTAAAAGAAAAATTGAAAGCTTTCCTGCATAACAACATGTTCTACAGTGTAAAGGAATTTTCAAATTACAACATTTCCCTTAAAAATATAAATAAAGAAGAATTTCTTATCTTATTAGACTTTCTGTTTCGTGTAAACTGTTTCGAGCTGAAGCAAAGGAAAAAAAACTGGCATATCGCATCCTGTGAAATAGAAGGAGAATGCCTGATAACAAAAAAAATTCTGTTTCTCTCTGGACTACGTGTACAAATTGAAAGAAGAAAAAAAAAAATGGTCAAAACTTGCCTCCTTACCATTTCAAGTTTTAAAAATAGAATATACTACTATTATTAAATTTTAGCTAGTTGCTAACAGAATTGATATGCATTGTTCCAATATTATTATTATTAATCTCCTTCTTCTTCTTCATCCTCGTCTCCTTCTTCTTCGTCCCCGTCTTCTTCTTCGTCCTCGTCTCCTTCTTCTTCTTCGTCCTCGTCTTCCTCTTCTTCTTCGTCCTCGTCTTCCTCTTCTTCTTCGTCCTCGTCTTCCTCTTCTTCGTCCTCGTCTTCCTCTTCTTCTTCCTCCTTCTGATAGGTGAAGTTGTTTTGTTTTTTCGTATCAGCTCGGTTTTCAGCTCCGTATGTCAAAATTAGTCTTGTAGATTTTAACTTTACCTTCTATGCTAAGGTATTTATTTTTCCAAGTTACATCTCTTAAGTATCCTGATACGCGAGCACCTTTCATGGGCTCTTCCCTAGCTTCTTTGCATGTATGGCGAGCACTGGAGATGTCCACTCCCAGGTATGGGAACTTCATCACTTGCTCTATGACTTTGTCTTCTATTTCCAGCTTACATCTTACAGGCACCTTGAATACTATCATCGATTTTTTTTTTTAACTATCATATTAAACAATGTTCCTGTCATTATGAATTTATAAAATAGTCTCTGCAGATTATCTTGAATCTACTATAAGCACTGTCTCATCTGTGTTTATCTGGTTGTTACCCATCCAAACTAAGTTTATCTGCTTGTTACCCATCATGTATTCCACCCACATATTCTATTTTATCTGTAGTTAGGTCTCCTACTTTTACTTTAGTTTTCGCGTCTGTATATATAGCTTCAATGGTTTCTGTCTGTCTCTGTCTCTCTCTCTTTTTTTTGCCAGTAGTTTATTCCTCAAAATTGTGAACACGAAATCAATCAAATGCCTTCTGAAGGTCTACAAAACACAAGAAGGCAATCTTATTATATTCTATCGCTTTCCCGACTATTTGACGGACTATAAATACAGCGTCTGTTGATTTATTTGGGTGGAATTCTTGCTGTTCCTCATTGATTTTCGAAGTATGGTTGTAATTTTGTTAGTATTACTTTCATCCAGTAATTTTAATATGTACTCAGTAGGGTTATACCTCTGTAGCTGATAGGTCATTTCTCTTCTCTTTTTTTAAAGATCGGTACCGTAATACTGATTTTCCAATCTCGTGGCATATATCAGAGTTCTAATATTTTATTAAGAATACTTGTAGCTGATTTTTTAATTTCTCGCCTCCATACTTCAACATCCCGTTAAGTATTTCATCTTGATCCGCGGCTTTCCTATGCTTTAAGGTTTTCATTGCAACATACATCATTCTATGTAATGTCAACTACATCATCCCTCTTGTCACCCATATTTAGATTTGGATTTTCTTGGATTTCATTCCTTGTCTCCTGATATAACTGTTGAAAATACTTTCTGCACGAGGACATTTTCATCGTATTTATTTTTACAACTTTGTTTTATATTTCAGCTTTTCTAATCCTTAACATCTTCCAAATTTTCTTTTGACCCCCATTCATGTCTTTCTCCATATCCTTTGTGAATACTCCTATAATAGTGATGTGTATTGTTTCAGTTCTAGAATTACGGAACTGAGTAATTAAGAAAATGCGAAACATGTTTTTTTTTCGGGCTACGAATGACAACGGATAAGAAGACAATGACGTCTATCGGAAAAGTTGGTCAAGAGTAGAAAGAATAGAAAATCAAAGCGAGAAAGTCTATGCCATTCTATAGCACCAGTAGTTTTTTCCTTATTTAATTTTGAATAACAAATTGTCTAACGCAAAATCTCTATCTTCAAATTTGTAGTTTTAAAATGTTTTTGCAATGTACAAAAAAACTAGCAATATCCAAAAATGGGATGTTTCTTACGGTTTCTTATTACATATGTGAAGAAAAATTAATGAAGAATTTTGAGAAAAAAAATTTTTTTGTAAATTTCAAGCCCACATTTTGCAAAAACTACAAGTTTTTTTTTTCAAAAAATTGAACATGACCTCTTCGAAAAAGGGAATTTTTTACAAGTCTTTGTCTGAGCCCAAAATGTCTATCTTTAATTTTGTACTTTTAAAAATTATTTTTGGAATTTTCGAATAATTGGGGATATCACTGAATATGAGACATGCATCATTTCTTTAAACGTCTTTTGCACTATTGAACAACAAAATTTGGAGCCACTTTTTTTAAATTTTGAAAATGTCTGTGGGCTTCATGATAAGAATCCCCTCCCACAAATTAAAAATTGGTTTCAACCTACAGGGGCCTACATCAGCCAGATCATTTGGGGAATATCAAGTTTGGAGGAAATCAGCTGAACAGTTTAGCCGTTAGCGTTAATCACAGAGGACGTTTTGGCGTCAATCGATTTTTCAGTATCAGGAACCAACAAAATATGGATTCTGGCTACACCACAAGTTAGAGGATTTTTTCTCCCCTAAATTTACAAACAGGATTAATCCGTTTTTCGTTACCAGAGCCCGGTAATAAGGTTTTTTCTGGTGAAAGTTTGGCGTTTTCTGGCGCACAATAACATAATTTTCTCTTCTTATGAAGAATTTGTAAGGCAAAGAAGAAAAAATTGGAATCAAATTGGACTTTAGGCAAGAAGGACAAGTGATAGTGCAACTTTTAGATCCATTGACACAAACACGTACTTTCTTTATGGATTTCAGAAATGCATCTAATAAGAATTCTTTTGTTCCAAGAAAATAAGATTTCATATAAATGGATTTCATGAATGTAATTGTATATAACCCTAGGCAAGAAATTCTTACATAAAATGTTTCTACTGCTCTTTTCATTAGTTTATACATCACAATTATTTCACGTTTCTTCGAAAATTATTCAAAAGAATCTTCATCTTGCATTCTGGAAGCTGTAGAAACTATATTATTGGTTTTGGGTTCAAAAAATAATTACTTGTCTTATAAGACAGTATCTTGCTTGGAAATACCCTTCACCACTAATGAGAGCAAAATTATTCATTGCCTTTGGTAAAACCACTGAAAGGAGCAAATGGCTTTGGGCAAGTTTCTCTCAAAAAGACATATTGCACAATGACTTAAGATCCCACTGGTAACAACCAACTTGATTAAGGTCAAGGCTCAGAAGTACAAAACAAAAAGGTTACAGGGTGAGGAAAGTTCATTCACAATTAGTATTCTAGGGTTAAGATTTGTTTGCAAATTAATATTTTGTTTTGTATCAACAGCTAATAAGTTTGACCCAGCAGCCAATAGAGCATTTTATCTGCAGTGTAGTTCATTGGTTTTGCAATGAACCTCCCATCACAGTTTAACATGTAATGTCATATTTTAGTATTTGGTAGGGTTTGTAATAGGTACTTGAACACCATTTATATAAGCGAAGGACTGCTTAAAATTCTCTTCTTGGTGAAGTTTATAAAACAGATTTTGACTCTTGATTCAGTTTTATTTTTCTCCTTGTCCAAGAGTAAATCTTAACACATGCGTTTTGAAGTAGCTTGAATAATAATCATTACATGCAATGCTTAATCATATCTATATTACCATTGGAAACAATAGCACTACAAAAGTCCACATACTACTCGCTGAATAGTATTTCTCAATAAACTGCAATTGCAAGTAGTCTTTCCTGCTACATCATTTTAATACAATTTGAAAGAAAAGTCTTTTTAAATCTGGTAATATTATTATCTATCTTTAAATAAATATATCGTAAAAAATGGGATACATTGGCACATTTTAAAAGATGAATACATGTCCATACATGATATCAAGTAGATTGTTTGAGGATCATACTGAACAAGCAATTCCACAAAGCCTCACAATAGTTAAGCAAGTCTACTTTAATGCAGGTACATTAATTGCCACTAAATTTGAGACAAAGCAACCAGTTTTACAGTATTTACGAATTCTATAAAGTTCTTATGCATTTGTAACCTTTAGCTTCACTGACTATTTCATCCATTTTCCATTGATTCATGGAGTAAATTTTGGGATGATCCCTTTCTTTACTTTTGAAAGCTTTATGAAGCCTTTCTCCCCCACAAAAACTTTTCATTAGGTCTTTAACCAACATTAAAAAAAAACTCGCTCTTCGTCTAATATTCGGATCAATTGGAGGACATACCCAAACACAAAGGATTAATGAAAATGGATCCCCATTCTTACTATTAAATTCATCACCGAGAATTAATATATTACTAAATACTCACCCATAAGAAATAAGTGAATTGAAGAGCAAATATTGCAATTCCTTCATTGTCATAACTTCCAGCAACGGAGCGACTGATATACCCTGGTACAATTGCAATGAAACATGCAGCAAAGAGACCGGCACCAGGAGACCACAGTTCTTTTGTCAAGAAATATGTTGCAATTGCTGTGAATCCACTGAAATGTAATGTCTGGGTATAACCTTACTGGTGAATGATGCATTGAATAAAATGAAACAGTAATGAGGAAAACACAAACCTAAAAATTGGAGCAAGGAAGACACATATATCTCTTATATGCACAGGAATATTTAATGCCCGCAACACATAGTGAATACTGCCTGATGTTATCATCAATCCAGGGTAAACTGTACCTCCCACAATGCGTCCCAACGGATACCATGCCCTTTCATCAAACCAATTAAGGAAACTGTAGAAACCATTTTCCACCATATAAGCAGTGGACCGAAAATTAAACCTAATACACAAATGGTGTTTTAAAAATCTCTTTCAACTCAAACACTTCTACATAGGTAATACTACACTGTGGTTTTCTTACCACGGATCGAATTCGTGAATAATGCTTTCAAATCTAATTACTGCAAACAATCTTGATGAAAAACCACATATCCACGCCAGCAAAAGGACAGTGAAAACAATTAGGCTCTCCCAACCTGATGAATCCGCAATAGCTGATCTAAACCCCGAATTTGTCATCTTCAACAATATTCTATTGTCATTTCAAGCTATAATACACGTCACAATTTCCGTTCTCCCTCATTCATACTAAACTAAAGCAAACCACACAAAAAAACGTATAAAGCACATGCATATACACACGGCTTTTTCAAGTACACTTAAAAAGTTCAAAAGCTCACTCAACGCTGTAAAATGTAACGAAACATACAGACTGACATGTGCCTTCCGGCTTCCCTGACATCCGTGTGCACCCAAGAGCGACACTCATTTAACGTAGAAAAGTAACTTCTAAGGCGTTAATTTACAATATCCTCCCAGATGAATCTATACTATCATAACATATCTTCCCTTGTAATTGCCACTTTATTATCGACTTCGACAACAGACACAACTTCGTACGTTCTCCATTCCATTCACTCAAAATCCTGACCAGCGCCAACCCAACCAGTGGCCTCGTCTCGTCCAGGTCTCGCCTCACACTCCAAATTACATCACAATCGTTCTAACAATGGTTCTGACGTGTTCGGTATCGTTCTGTACAGTACGATTTATTTAGTTGTGCACTTGACGTATATCAGCTGTTGTGGTTTCATCCAATATCCAGCTTATATGTCGCTATAGTGACATCACTAGGGGGATGTTGAAGCTCTCGATTGGATACAACTGTGAACAGCTGCTTTACTTCAAATGCATGGTTAAATAAATCTTAGTGTACTTCAGTGTACTCCTCATCAGTATACCACCATCCGCACACCACCTGATCATCAGTAATACACTCGTTTATTCATAGAGGGCAGCAAAGTCCCCTTTTTTGTTGTCATTTCTGGCCATTTCACATGCCGGGAAACTTAAAACGGACTTACTTTCGAACCAAAACAATTTCTTTTCTGAACATACTAGGAAATACAGACATTCCTTAAAACACTTATGTTAATAATGTAATAAGTTAGAAAACAAAAAGTAATATTTAGCATATTTTCTCTTATGAAGAATTGGGTGATTCTTTCTGCGCATGTTGCTTAAAGACCGTCCCACATCTTACTTGGACTTCCAATATTTCTTTTTCCATATACGTTGGACTCAAGAACTGAATTTGTAAGTCATTTTTCCATAATAAACAACAACAACAATAATAATAATAATAATAATAATAATAATAATAATAATAATAATAATAATAATAATTTAAAGTATTTTCAAGCTATAATACACGTCACAATTTCCATTTTCCCATAATTATATTATTATTATCATTATTATTACTATTATTATTTTTGTTGATGTACAATTCACATGGATGAAATATGGGATGTAGTTCACAGAATTGGTCAATTATGAACAATGAAACAATTACTGTGTCAACGTTTCGGAATTTTTAATTATTTCATCAGGGCTTACTAATATATAAAAAGGTCAAGCCTCACATCCAGCCTCCAAACCTACTCCGATATGGAGTTGCTGCAGCACAAGGGTCCATCCCGAGAGAAGCCTGAAATCGGCCACGGCCCGATGTAAATGTCATTATTTCCCTTATAATTTTATATTCCCTTGCAGAATTCTTGATGCATTTTTGAAATTAATTTCGGATACCTATGTACTATTTAGGATGTTCTTTGCGGAAACAGGGAATCTCGTTGAATGGAGCGGAAGAGATAGCTCAGGGAATCAATTGGAGGGCATCAACTGATGTCACTTCAGTCCCTTTGGGCCTGGAGGTCCTAGGTTCGAGTCCCGATGGTGGCAGAATTTTCGACACTTGTTCGTCAGCTAGGTCGAATTTAGTCACTGGCCGGAGGAGAATTCTAGCAGCGAGCTGCTCTGATCGGTAGTCTTCTGTGGTTTCTCCAATCAACGCTAGGTGAATGCCGCAGCAGTACCCTGACAAATGGGCCACGGACCGCGCGCGATATTTCCTACGTCTTTCTTGTCCTATCCTCGCCCCTTACACACTACCATACATGCCGGGAAACCGGCCTAGTAGTTGATGCGTTCGGAATCATTAACAATTAATCAATTATTCTTGAATGGCGTGATAAAGAAGAACTATATTAAATCAAAAGGGCTTCCACGCATATAATATCATTTGAAGGTATCTCACCTAACACCCCCTACCATCATCCTAGTCCTTTCATCACATAATAATAATAAAGTAATAATCTAGCACAAATACTGTGGGACAACACAATTATAACTGACAGGTCTGTTGAAGCAAACAGACCAGACATAGTTTTATTTGATAAAATACCCAGAATCACTACGATTATTCATGTTGCAGTTCCTACAAATGACAACCTTGTGCCAACTGTTGCTGAGAAGAAATGAAAATACCAGCCACTAGCTAGTTGAAGGATATGTACAAATTGCAGCGTGGAGATCAGCAAATGGTGTATTTACGAAGGATTGGCAGAAGACTGGAAAAACTCTGAGCCTACGGGAAAAACATCTCAGAACTATGCAAAAGGCTGCTTTATGGCAAACAGCACCAGAAAGTTTTTGTGCTTTGAATGAGGTGGATGAAGGTCCAAGGAAGCAAAGACCACCAAACCCATCATTAATGAAGGACTATACAAACGTTGTTTAGAACTCTGTATGAGGAAACTCTTCATGGTAGCAACTCCATATTTTTGTAGACAAGTTGTCTTGAGCAGGAAATCTCAAGACACTCATTTCCTGAGAAGTAGAGGAGTAATAAATAATAATTCAACTGATTCAACACAAACGATTATTCAACTGAGGTACTAAGTAAATAGAATTTAACAACTGACACGGTGAAACTGTTCATTCACACAGCTTTATACAAACCGTCTGGATTATGTGCGAATTATCCGGATAATTCACGAATTCTCCATATTGCGGACCTAAGCTGTAACATAGTACATATACACAGAAATTTTGGTTTCACGTTATTAGCAATGCATCTAGGTTTTCTGGAGGAGGAGGAGGAGGAGGAAGGCGGGCTGGGCAGAGGGAGCAAATGTGGACGGGTTGAGAGTGGACGGTGATAGCGAGCATGGTGGGGTTGGCGGGGAGGCATTGCATACTAGGTTAAGAGGAGCGGAAGCGGAAAAGGGCGTGGCGATGTCTTATACAATCATAAGTCATATGAAAATTACTTTCTTTTCTAACAAAAGATAGAATTCTCCCCTTTTTGTATTAAATTGGCGATTACGAGAAACGTCCTCGCAGAGCTGGATTATTTCAGCTAGTAGATTACTTGCAAATAAGATCAGAAGGAATGGCAATCTTAAGGTTATCGACAGTTACTGAATCTTGCAGCCTCGTGCTATTAAGTCGGAATTTTCGTTGTGTATCAGCCTTTTTTGTAAAGAAATCCAAATTTATTGAATCCTTTTACCCAGACTTTCAGATACAATAGTTTTATCTAATCAATTGTGATTTTACACAGAATTACCCAATATTTGCGGAGAACAATTGACTGATGAACGCGTTACCTAGCGGAGAAAGGATAAAATTTGTACAAATCAACATCAATCAACATTCGCTCGCTAGTCGGGTTTGAAACATGACGTCATTGTACCACGTGTTGCACGTGTCGTGTGGTGTTGCGCGTGTGCTTTGGTGTGTGTGGAAGTAACGTGGACACTTCAAAATTTTGAATATCTCCAACCACACCAATTATATATCAAAAGTGGCGAACTTGTAAATGATTGAAAAGAAAATATGAAGGTTAAGAATCAATATAAAGGGAGGGGAAATAAAGGCAAGAAAGCTGCACCTGTAAAAAAGAGCCGGAAAGAGTTACGAAAGGAAAAGAGAAATGCGAAGAAACAACATAGACGAGATTATTATTCTCGTCGTTTTAAACCCGGACAGCAGAATTTAACGGACGCCCATGAAAACAATTCTTTAGGGGGTGGCAAGGTGCAAAATGTGTACAAACAATCTGATGAGGGTTATGATCATCAAGCACGTCAAAACGTTGAATCAGACGGAGTTGAATCAAGGCATTTTGGAAGTCATGAGAAACATCAGGAAAATGATGCCCCCAAAAGTCGGCTAAAGCATAAAATTAAGAAATATCAAGATCCGTTAATCGCAAGGAAGATGCAAGAGGCAGCTACTCACCAGGAATTACAGAAAGCAATGCGTGATTCTCGCAAACAGCAGCTAAATGATGCAAATGAAGAAGAGGAGAGACTTATTAAAAGATTAGAAAAGCAACTTAAGTTGTCCAAGCGTAAAAGTAAAACTGTACCAAAGTCATTTGCAGATGATGGTTTAGATTGTATCCTTTTCACTTTATAAACATGAAGTTCGTCTTGAAAGTGCCTTATTCAGAATATTATTTGTGTGAGTACTTGAGATTTGGTGTAATGTATATCTGACAGACATTCTCTTATAACAATATTGGGGTGACAGTACAGTTTCAAATATTCAGTTTTTGTAAGGTGTGAAACCACATGATTTTGTTGAATTTTCAAAACAGCCATATAGTTTGAAAATTTATCCAAGGAATTCATTATCTGAATTAAATATAAGTTAATTGTTTGCCAATGACATGTATTAACATCTTTTGAATTGTTTTTTCTTAAGATCATTCTTTGTAGTTTAAACATTGATCTATTTGTGGCAATCTCATGAGGAGTTTAAAGTAATTAGTATTTGAATATGTGTAACAATAAGGACAAATTGGGTACATAAAGGTCAGATGCAGCCTTTGATGAAGGTTTTTGTTATCTGCAGTTATAGGCTTACCTGTAGTATTCTGTCATTTTAACCATTGTGGTTATAACTTCAAAATTATTCTGCTGTGGTATGTAAACAGTCATATCCATTGGGAGAATATAGTTGTTAACTCTGAATCTTCAAAGGAAATGGAAGAAACAGAAGGTCAGTTACTGATGCACATCACTTGAAATTAATGGGTTGAACTTTTAATAATCAATTAATAAATTAGATTAATATTAATAATTTTGTGAATGTTCATTACTGCTTCTGTGTATTTCCTATCATTGTATTTCGCTTTTAATTTTCTAAACAATAGTTCTTTCAAAGAGCAAAATGTTTTAAATTCATAATTAAATATCATACTTGCATTTTTTAACAATATTGCCTGTAAAATAACTCAACATGAAAGTAGATTGTGTGACATATATTGCATAATGTTTGGTTTGTTTAAATTCTGCTTATAAAACGGTCCATAACTTATATGAGAATGACCTCTGCACAAAGACTGTGTGTTATTATAGGATAAAGCGAGATAGGTCTGCATATATCTATTATTATTATTATTATTATTATTATTATTATTATTATTATTATTTGGTTTGACATATACTATTGATTTTCTAGCTAAAATTTCTTTCAGGAACAATAATTTCCTCAACAATTTTTTCAGATCTTCTTGACATTTGTGATAGTGATAAAATAAAAGATGTTGCCAATCTTGAAAACACTTATAGGAATTCAGACTCTGAGTTGGAAGAAGATTTAGCTTTGGCTTCAGGGAAAAAATCTTCTGCAATGCAAATTGATGATGATAATTTTGTGCGACCAGGAACAAGTGGGTTGAATAGTAAACAACGAAATTCAAGTGGTGCAAGTGATAATGGGGTTAATGCCTCAGGCTATGAAAGTGATAGTGATTTTGTTGATAGTGCAGCTGAAAGTGATCGTGATGGAAGTAGTGTGTATGATAGTGGTGACAGTGGAAAGAATGATGATTATGGTGATGAATACTTTGATAGTGATGAAGAACATCTAACAAGTTCTAAAAGAATGCATTACACTTCGGAGAGTAGTGATCACATTGATAATGTAAATGAAAGTATTTCAAAGAAAAGTGTTGGAGAGAACTGTAAAAAAGAATATCCACTGAAAGGTAAGAAAACTAAGAATGTTCGCTTCTTGGAAGATGATGAGGATGATGATGATCATGATGAAGATTCATTGGAGAATGGATTTACCAGAAACAGTAGCAGGAAGTCAGCTAAAAGAATGAAAACATCCCAAAGAGGAAAACATACAAGTGATGGGAAAAAATTAAAAGAAAGCAAGGAAAATATTGGACAACCTGGTAAATATGTCCGCATGCACCATTCAGATGAAAGTGATGCTAGTGGAGATGATGAAACAAATGCTTCAGACATTGAAGATTCTGCCTCAGAAGAAGGAAAGAAAGGTCTTTGGGAAGATATTTATGGCAGAATGAGAGATAAGGCTGGTAATGTTGTCCAAGTAAGTATTGTAACATAGTTAATCAAAAATTACACAATTTGAGTGAGTGTTGTAAAGAAAAAATTTAGATAGACAAAACAGAATTTTAGTTTTTAGGTTTAATATTGTTTGATATTTGGGAGATCATATAATTTTAGAATATCCAATGTCAGTGTATTTCTAAATGAAAGTTCTATTCATCAAAGAAAATATCGAGGTTATTGAGTTATTGCTTTCAGCAGGTGTGAACTGGTTAAATAGAGCAATAAAGAGTGCAAAATGTATAAAAGACAACTGTTTTTACTATTTGCTTTATTTTAGAGTTCATCACAATCTGGCACATACATCCCACCTGCTCTACGGGCTCAACAGTCAGGTGGTGATCCCCAAACGCAGCAACGGTTACAAAGATTGAAGCGTCAAGTGAAGGGTTATTTGAACAGATTAACAGAAAGAAATCTTCCTTCAATTTCAAATGAGGTAATTTGCTTGTAGTTGGTCTGGTTTTTCATTACTGAAAGTAGCAGTAGTGTTATGATAACTGTTGAGTAAATGAGGTCAAGTATTCAAATGGACGTTGACAACCCCTTTTTTACTCTGGAATCATTAGTATATGGATAGTAGAATATTGTTTGCCTATGTGACATGTTGCAAGTGGTAAGTAGATTATGGAAGTATGAGAGAGGTCTCTCTGCATATTTAGCAATATGTTTGTACTCTGCTGCATTGCCTCCTGCCTATATAAGAAAATAGAAACTAAAACGTTGTGATTTTTGTTTTCATTTTTAAGTTCATTGGTAATCAGTTACCTTTTTTTTGGTTAAAATTTAGTATACGGTACACCCGTAGAGAAGCATGGTGGCGGGGCTTAACCCTAATTACTGTACGTGCTCTAATAGAAATGAATAAAACTTACAGATAGGCAATTTTCATGGTTTGCCCTTCATATGCTTTGTTCCCATCGCATTGTAACGCCAATTTGCTTTCAAAGGCAAGTTTTCTCGCTTCGCTCGTCTGGATCCAAGTCACGGCGAGGCTTGGATCTTCGGCCCTCACGTTCCCTGTAAACTTCCTTGAGTCTATCAAATGCATAATTATCAATTAACTTTTATAAGACATCACTTTTCGAGAAAGCCCCCAGAATTCTAACTGCCTAGTTAACGCTGGAACGGTGCGAAGTGTGGGTTTAAACGACTTCCTTAGGTTCTACTGTATACTACATTTCAGCTTTTTTTTTTTTTTTTTGATGGACATAGAACAATATTATTTTACATTAATGACATATTTTGCATGTTATATTTTTTCTATCATATCAAATACTTACTATATTATGCATATTATTATTTTCGCTTCCATTTGGCATTTGTATTTTTGCATTTTCAGTTGGACCTTCTATATAGTAATAACAGTCGCAGTGACATGAACTCCACATTTACAGCTATTCTTATGGAATCAATGGTTTCTACTGTTTTGTCCCTGGAGAGGCTGATAATGGAACATGTTGCATTGATTTCCTGTCTTCATTCTAAAGTGGGGAGTGATGTTGGTTAGTAATTTTGCTTCTTATTTTTAATGACAGAGTTCACATTTCTGTAATTATATTTTTTGTTGAAGGTGCTTATGTACTACAAGCTGTGGCAAAACGATTTGATTCACTCTTTAAAGAAAATCCTGACATTGAAAACAAGGAATTGGATAATGTGATATTGATCATTTGCTACCTTTACCATTTTAAAGTAAGTCATAGTAATTGCTTCTTTATAATTCATAAGACTTTACTGTTTAAAGTTTGAAATCGGTGATTGATTAAAGTTGATTTAATCAGTTTAAGGAAATGGCCTCAAATGAATTTGAAATGTTGCTACAAATACACATTTTATTTTCAATTATTAAACTTTCAGACTTCTTTGCCCCCTTTGAGGTCTGACCCTCTTTGCAAGAGTTTAGCCTTGACAAGTTTAATTGAGTCTAGTGTGATTGTGTCAGCAAGGATAGTATGCAACAACCATGAGGGTTTTGGGGAAGGATAATAGTTTCTTACACTGCTTGATAGCATGTTCAGTGCAATTGTTAGTCACATGATCAGTTTGTTTTTGAATTCAAATTACTCATGGCTTTGCCAGTCATCTTGTGCCCTAATTGATTTGTTTTCCCTTTTGTGTCACAATTGATTGAAGATTGCTTAGATTCGGTTTTAAAGAAGTATTTACATTTAAAAACTGGTTTTTTGCAATTCATTTTTAGTGATTTAGAGTATTACAGCCATATATGTGGAAATATTTTGATACATACATTACAGATATCATTTATACACATAATATTGATTTAATTACCTTATTTTAGAAGTCTAAGCATGAGGCATCACAGATACTCAAACTTTTTAGTATATTTTAAATGATGACTGAAATTGAGTTGTCCTTCTGATGAGAAGGATGGAATCTGCAGGTAGCAGAATGTAAGAAATTCTGGGGATATTGGGTGAGAGGAAATTTGAGCTTTTAGGTATTCTAACAGCAACAAGCCCATGAATTATCCCTTCAGGACACGACAACAATGATGACGATGATGATGATGATAATGACGATGACGATAACCAATGATGGGTTACCACCAAAAATTAAAATTATTTTAAAGACTTTCAAGTATAAAATAGGCAAAATACCAGAAAGGAAACTTACATCAATATGAAAATTAATTTAAGTCTTAAACTTTTCTTTCAAGCAATGGATTCATGAGTTCCATCCTGGTCATCAGTCTGGTTGTCATGAAGTTATGATTACCTAACCCTCATGGTGAGGATAAGACCTATGCCAAAACTAGAAATGCAATATTAAAAACAAACAGTTTTTCATAAATATTTGCACTATGAATTAACATAAAAATTAACATATAATTCAAAGTGATAAGAAAAATAATTTCAGGTCATACTGGGTTAGGATAGGAAAAGGAAATAATGTATAAATTATTATCAACTTCAAGATTTATTTCGTTATTTTATTTAGACTATTGACTGAAACATAAACCTGAAACAATCTTTTCACATATAGAAATTCATGTGTGTATTTTCTGGGAGATTATTCATTGGAACTCACAGCTGGCGGGCACATGTTAACAAACCTTTAGAACCAGTTACTTTATTAAGTGCTTAGGATTCATGCAGGACTGAAACCCTAAGTGCTAAATGCTAAGGAGATCCATGACTGAATCCCATTTGTGCCTTGGTCAAGCATGCAGTGATGTTAAAATTTCATTAGCAGTGCTGCTTGACAGGCTGGACCTATGATAATTCATTCCTGATTGGTTTTTGCTTCTCTTTAACTTTGAAGCACTGACTAACTGTGAATCCCAAAGTAAGATATCCTAAAGTATAATTATGTTGTGCCAATGCATTCGTTTTTTTAATTTAATTGTAATTTTTTTCGAGTACTTATACAAATATGAATGATGTTTCAGGTTGTACATGCCCGTATGCTTTTTGATGTACTGCAGTGTCTGGCTAAAAGATTCAATTCCAAAGATGTGGAATTAATTTTGTTAATGTTACGATCTGTGGGTTTTGGTTTGCGCAAAGATGACCCTGTAGCAATGAAGACTTTGATGATACAATTGCAGGAACTTGCCAATACAAGTATTCAACAATGTAATGAGTAAGTAGAATAATTACCTATGATGGTCTTTTGGCATTTTTGTTGTTTCCAAGAATTTATTATGAAAATGTCTAAAGGACCAACATTTTATTAGAAGCCTGGTTTAGAGATATGTTGCTATTAATTCCAATTTATTATCAATCAATATTCACTCTACTAAAATTTGGATTCTTTTTCTCTTTCTCAAATTTACGTACAAATTTGTCTGTATATTTATATATACCAGTTTGTTCTAGTAACAAGTCAGCTCTCGTGTAAGTTTGATACTTTTGGCAAATTTAACAGTCATTTTTGGAATTGCTCACCTCCAGTGGTTGAGTTAGAGATTACAACATTTGAAAAGAGTTAGAGGAATTACAACGTTAGAAAAGAAAAAATTATAAAAAAGGCACATATTCTTGTGAAGGATGTACATTGCTCACTTGTGGTTGCAATACTATAATCATTGCCTCTTGCAAACACATCGTGAAGTCGAATAGGATTTCTCAATAGACAAATTCTACTTGTAATAGTTTGATAATTCTGCTACACAAAACAGATGTTAGCTTCTTCTCATGAGGAGGTAGCAGACATGAACCCTTTGAGGACTTGAATGCGAGGAGCAGAAATAAGAAAATTTGTTTGTCAGAGTATTAAATTAATACTTCAGCTTGTGATTTGACCTCAGAAAACTAATATCACTTTAGAGAACAGCATAAACATAGAGGAGTTGCAATCTATGTAAAAGAATGTTCACAACTACATTGTCTAAGGTGGCTTTGGACTTCTTTTGTATGGGGTTTTATGTTCAAACTACAGGTATAAGTATTGAATGTTCAAACCTCTTTGAAGTTGCTTTCTATAAATCACCACATAGAAGTCCTGCTGTTTTCCTTGAAAAATTGGAAGATCTTTTGGTATTTCTTAGTAAGGCCATATTGGTAAAATTTAATATTGTGATTTTAATGCAGCTTTTGACATAAACCTGGAAACTGAATTAATATCTGAGGCAATTTAACTCTAACTGGTCAAATAATAAACCTACAAGATTTTCTGCATGCTTAGAGAACACACACACAAATATAAATAGAGATGATATAACAAGTAATTGGCTGATGTCCTCTTCTTTGATCATGCCTCAGTGTGGCTAATGATACATAAATTATAAAGCACAAATAGTTAATCCAATGAGTATATAACCACAGTTACGAGACTTGTGGGTGATGAGACAATAGTTAACTTCCAAAGGCACTTGATGAGTTAATCTGGAAGGATGTACTAATCAATTTTCAGTACTCAATGACTCAGCTGAAAAAAATGTTTGAAAGATTTTTCATTGTTTTTGTAAGTATATTTGAAAAGTGTAAGCCTTAAGGAAAATGTAAAGTCAAGTATAACTCTTACAGAATACCTGTTCCAAGAAACTATAGCTTACTGTTGCTCTCCATGATTAGCAGATATGAAAGATGGAATAATGCATTACTCTGTGTTGTTTAAATCAGGCAAGATGGAGCATGCAAGACTAATTTATTTGCAGATGAGGACACAATATAAACTAGTATGTAAAAAACAAAGCCAAAAACAGCCCAACTATAAAAGCATTGTCACATCAAATAATAAATGCAAGAAGGCATGGTCTATAATAAATAGTGTAACTAAGAGTTCCAAAACCAAGCATGATATAATATATTGATGATATATAATGATTCAACCCAACCAATTTAATGATTATTTCATCAACTCTGTAGAAGAAATCTGCAACAACATTACATACCGATACATAACTATCTGAAACTTCTCTTAAGCTAACAAGGCAAATTGTGGTCACAGTGGTCTTTTGCATTCTCTGAAGTATCTCCTCAGGTAATATTGGATACAGTGAGGAAAATTAAGTCTTCCCTACTCTGCCAATATATACAGCATATCTAGCAATCTTCTTAAGAAAATTGTTGACTGTACAGCAGAGCCATTCTTCTTTTCTATAATCCAAGTTTCAGGGGAAGGGATCTACCCAAACCCAGTAAAATTATCACAGGTGATACCAATATATAAAAAGGGAAACATTACCTCTATAACTAGTTGCAGGCCCATATCTTTAATCCCCATAGTTTCAAAACTCCTTGAATCAGTAAACCACTCATAATTATGCACCTTTTCTGGCCATTGTGACATAATCAGTGATGCACCAATTAGGTTCAAAAAAGGTATGTCAACATTGACGCAATCATTTACCTTTTAAGCAAACTAAATTTTCGTAGTTTAAATAGAATGAACTCATAGGATAGTCACGAACTTATAAAATCTTTAGGGCTACAAACAAATTGTCAGTTGGTAATAAGTGATCAAATATAGCAGAACTTAAACAGGGCACTTGGGCACTTGGACTTCAATGGGCACTTGGACCTTTGCTATTTCTACTGATTATTAATGATTTACCTGTTTTTGTACCCACACACTCAAAACTATATGCTGTTGATTTATTAATTCTAATTCAGATCCTTTCCTGCACAATTGAAAATGAGTTATATAACTCCAATTTACACAAAAGTGATAGAAAAACATTGATAATGATCACCCCATAACTATCCTTAACTGCATAGCTAAAACTCTTGAATATATATATATATATATATGATATTATATATATATATATATATATATATATATATATATATAATATATATATATAATCTAAAAATTCTCCTCATTTAATCTTTGTCAATCCTGGCATGTATTTGAAAAAGACAGGAATTCTCAATTGTTACAGAAACGACTTAAACAATCTTGAAACTAGTGGTCTACAGAAATCTCAATGAAATTGTCAATTCTTATTCCATTTGTAGAATAATTTTGACATTGTTGCTAATTATGAGGATCTGAGTGTTATAATAGATACAAAATAAAATTTTAAAAAAATGTATTTCTGACATGATCAGTAATTCTTTAAAAATGTTGGGCTTCTTTATGAGATATACTTAAAGAATTATCCTAAAATTCTCCTCATTTAATCTTTAAAATGAAATAAAATATTTTTAAAAGTTTCACATAAATGGAACTTCAGAAAAAGACGATGTTGTCTACCATGAGACCACCAAAGAACATCATGACAGTAATATACAAATTCAAGAATGGTTAAAATTATTTATTTGATTAGAAAAGTCATTGCAGTGTTAATCAATTGAAATATAAAATTAATTTAATATTTTACAAAGTTTTTTAGAGTCCAATCCAGAAATAGAAATAAGAAACTCCGAACCCAAGGAACAAAAGAAAATAACAAATTCTTGTCACTATCAATATTCTACCTTCACAAATAAACCTCATAAAATTTAGAAATCAATTTGTGTATTTCCCAGTTAGCTTTGAAAATACTCCAAAGCAACCTTACATATAGCATTTCACCAAATGAAACTATTGAACGATCCTGCTTTCATAAAAGCAGATCAAAAACTCATTCATATGCGTTAACGAAATTATAACATATTAGTGTTCTAGGGTTGCAATGCTCTGGGAGAAAGAGAAACGTACATGGTTTTAGTTTTCTCTAATTGTTTGCAGATCAACGGAATTGATCATTATTAAGAGCTTTGTAGCATCTATCACAATCAGGAATACAATAGTGTTGAAACATGCTAGAAGCTGTTCTGGTATTACTTTATGGGAGTTTGCAGTTTATTAAAATATAAAATCAGACATACCAGTATTACAAAATTTGGAAGTTTACCCTTGTCCAGAATAAAAACTTTTCATTTAGTGGAAGATGTCAATGGTTTTCTTTCAAAATAAGAAATTGAAGATATTCTTGTTTGTAGGTAATTTTAGCCAATAGAATGAAGATGTCTTTGTTTGTATATACTTAAATACTTAACTTTTGTTTCTCATTTTTAATTGTGTTGTTTTTCAGTGATATTAATGATTGTATCTGTGACAAATCTGTTCTCCTAGTCTGTGTAACTTAATCTGTATACTAGTCTGTTTAATAAAATGTAACATTTTAAAAACTTTACTTGTGTAGGTCTCGTGTGAAGTTCATGCTTGAAGTGTTGGTGGCAGTTAAAAATAATAACATGGGACGCTTACCTGGATGGGATTCTACTCCTGTTGATAATATGCGTAAAATGTTGCGTGGACTTCTTGCAAGTGGAAATACATCACCAGAACTAAATATTTCTCTTCAAGACTTGCTGCAAGGTGAGCTATCAAGAACATTAAATAATGGATTCTGTTTTGCATACTATTTTTTGTAACAAAATGAATTACGTATTCTCCAGGTGTGGCATTCTATTAGTTTGAGTTACTAAGTCATAGGGGTTATTAGTCAACTTCAAATTTTAACTCTTTGTATATCGTTTTCTTAGTACAGAACCATAGGAATTGGATTTTTTGAAAGTTCATTCTTTAGATCGTATTGATGAAATCAAATAGTTTGACAGAAAATCCATGTTTACAGATTATGTTTTTAATTATTTTTATTTAAGGTTATTAGTGCTTTCAAGTTTGTCTTACTTTGTGTGAAATGTGAAGAAAAGAAAAATGTATTATGTATATGTTGCTTTTATTTTATTTTAATATACTGTGACTAGCTGAATGTGGTGTCCCAACACTTTAAAGTGTTTTAAAAGTACTTTCATACGTTGAAAATTTCTACAAGGCATGTTGTTAATAAAAAGAAACAATTATGCTCTTGTCTTTACCAATTACCAAAAAAGTCTAGTCGCAACTCTTCCTGTCAAATGTTCTTTCAGACTATGGCCACTACTCACCCCAGATTAAAGTCTTTAAGAACCTAGTCCAAACACTCCCGGAAGAGTTCCTCTTAAGAGTACATTCTTTCTGTGTATTATCAGATGGCGTATTATAGAAAATGGATACATTTACAATGTCCCGTTCTAAAACCTAGCATTCCTTTCTTATATATTTATATTAAAACATAATTTCATAGTTGAAATTATCCTAGAAAAGGGGATTATCTCATTAGCATTGTCATATGTGCTTCTCGAAACAAAAGTATCCTAAGGGATCGCAACACTGATAATGACCTTTTTCCTTCCGAGACATCCAAGCCATTTACCACATATTGTAAACAGTGATGTCCATGCAATACATCGAGCAACATGTCATTTATCACCTGGAAGCCATGGTCTGCCTCACTAGTGTCTCATTTGGGTGTCATCACAGCTGCATTGCAAAGCACTGTCTTGGCATGCTGGTGACAATTTCAAGCAAAAGGTTTGAAGGTTGACCAATAAGGAAGAGTGCAAGACCATCTTTCTCATTAATTGTGCACTTTATTCAAGTCTCAATAGGGTGCTTGTTTTTGTCAATAATATCAAGAACAACTTTGTTCCCATTATTTCTTAGTTTCTGACATAGTAAAGCAAATGTGTTATAGTACTTAAAACTGTTATTCTCTCATTCAAAAATACCCAACACCTAATAACTTACAGGTTGTCTTCACTTCAAAAATAAACTGACAAGGAAAATAATTCAGGAAATGTAGTACAAAGCTCTCTAAAATACATCTCATTCAACAAACTAAAGAATTTAACTTGCATTTAACACAGTTATTTATTGCAATTTTATGTCATTATCGTGTCCTAACAACCAAATCTTTATTTCGCACTTGAAAATATTAGAAGATGTATTATGTGTCAGTGAATAGAATTCATTGATAGAAGTACTTTTTAAATATTTTATGTTTCATTACATAATTATGTCTATCTTCAGTCTTATGAATCATGTATTAAGGATTCACATGATGCCCACAGCATCTCATCACTGAAAAGGCCATGAAACAAATGTGTGTGTGTGTGTCTCTCTCTCTCCCTCTCCCTCTCCCTCTCCCTCCCTCTCCCTCTCTCCCTCTCTCCCTCCCTCTCTCCCTCCCTCTCTCTCTCCTCTCTCTCTCTCCCTCTCTCTCCTCACTCTCCTCTCACCCCCTCTCTCCTTCCTCCCCTCCCTCTCTCTCTCTCCCCTCCCTCTCTCTCTCTCCCCCCCTCCCTCATCTCTCTCCCTCTCTCTCTCCCTCTCTCTCCCTCCCTCTCTCTCTCTCTCTTTCTTTCTTTCTTTCTTTTTTTTTTCCGAAGATATTTTCAGAATGTTCTAAAAGGATCTGGCTATAAATAGTGCCATTTTATTCGTCTCATTGAGAGAAATTTTTTGTTATTGATCTCTTCTGTTGGTGCTCCCCAACACCCCAAAAATGCTGTTTACGTACTGAGCATGTTTTTTTAAATAATTCTCTTAGAATGTTCTCATGGGATCTGTAAAAGTCGTCAGTTTCTCATGAGGAGACCGAGATGCATTGAATGACTCTGCTTTGTCTTGATTGGTGAACTGTAAGGGTCTCACAGTGAGTGATGTACAGATAGACGCAGGTTACACGATTACTATATAAGGATATGAATGAATATTTTTGCATAAATCACTACATTATTGTTAAAACTCTCATTGGAGATTCAGCAGGCTTTCTTAGTTCCAATGTTGGAATAATGGGAGCAACTGACCCAGTGATTAACTGTAAAATTAAAATGTAACAGTTTTTACTGGGCAAAGCACAAATCTGTGATTGGATTTTTTTCAGTCTCACTATGTACCAAATCACACTGTTGCAAGATCAAGACAGTATTTTAGAAGGAGATGTAATAACACCTCCAAATAATAATGGTGTGTCTAATATGAAAGATCTGATGAAGATGAAGCAATTATTCAAAGTTTGTCAAGAAGTCAGCTTCTTGCAAACCCCAAGGCAATAGTTAAGAAATTTGATAAGGACAACTGTCTGCAACAAGTCTCATTAGATGATCCTACTATCAAATAGAATGTTATCTGTTGTACCCTCACAATCTGAAATTATGTAAAAAAATAACAATTTGAGTAAAATGGAAAAGAGAATTGGTAGGAAAAACAGATTAGAAACTGGAGAGATAGAGACATAAAATGTAACTAGTGTAGCTATAACAGCTCGATAATTTTTTTTGAGTAATCCTTTGTTACTTTATACATTTATTGGAGTAATCCCAGGTTACTATTAAAGTCTTAGTAGTCAGTATGTCATTGTCCAGAGGACCGCCAGGTAGCACTTCCGCGTATGCGCCTCCCTCATGCGCTCCTGCGCCACTACACAGCGGCCATAATTAGGAAGGTTTTATGAAAGGGATTAGGTTGGACTAGCTCCTATGAAGCAGGCAAACTCGTTTTGTCAGAACAAATTTCACCTGAGATTGTCCAGGAATCAATGGGAATCACATCTGGACCTCCTTGGTGAAAGGCAAGCGACTTCACTCTGAGCCACCGAGCCACATACTGTAGTGCAGAATGATAAATCCTGAAAGATTCTAGCAAAAGAAGTGCAGGAAATCAAATCTGCAATTTCAAAGAAAGCAATAAACTCTAGCTCTAAAGATATTTTACTACACAGCTATAAAGTACTAAATTACTCATATTTTTACAAAAATGCGTGACCTTCATTAAAGAACAGATTTCATTTAACAAAAAAATTTCTGTTATCAAATTTGTACTTTTGCAATGATAATTTTTTGCAAATTTTGAAAACATAGAGAGTTTGCAAAAAATGGGACCAGCATGGTGATCTTTATTTTTCTTTATTACATACAAGAAAAAATGTTAAGAAAAATTTTGGATTTATTTTTCAGAAGTTTTGTATAAATTGATTTAACTTCAAGCAGAAATTTCACGACAACTACTCATTTTTTCAAAAAATTCTACATGACCTGTTTGAAAGATCCAATTTTTTAAAAATAAATTTTGTGTATGACAAAACTCTCTCATTTTTAGTATTGTACTTTTGCAGCATTAATTTTTTGCAATTTTCGAAAATGCTGTTTGCTGAAAGTGTGACTAGCACCACTTTTTGTACTGTCTTTTGATGCATACATGGTGAAAATTTAAAGAAAATATTTGGTGAATATATAGTTTGAGGAATAAATGTTTCAAAATGTTTCTGTAACTTAAAATGTGCCCATGAGATTCATCTTTTATTTCTTTTATCGCCAGTTCAATCAAACCGTTCATTTTCTTTAATTTAAAGTTGAAAATGTGCATTTCTACCCTCTAGAGCAGGGTTTCCAACTGGTGACCCACGAGGCTTTTGTTCTGCATCCTGCAAAAGCTTTTTGAAAACATTTCCAACAAGAAAAGTATGAAAAATGTTTAAAACTCATTCAAAAATGGTATTTATTATAATAGGGAACATCTGAACAAATGAATTGGAAAAAGAATAGTAAACAGCAACTTGTTCAAGGAACAAGAAAGGACATCATAGTTTTTAAAATGTTTAACCAGGAATACTTGAACTTAGAACAATTTAGGCTAAATATTTCTTCATTATTTGGGAACCCTAATTCATGTGAAAACTGAGTGAAGTGGCTCAGCATGTACCTCATGACTGTATTAGGCCCGGGCCCTATCCCTATGCCAGCCCTTCTGACCAGGCTCTTTGTGGTTTCCCTCAATCATCCAGGCGAATGCTGGGATGGTTCTAATGGAAGACCATGAACGCAAACCTGGTGTCACTAACTGAATTCGTTAAATATATGAAGTCATGAAGGTTAAGCAAATTCGAGACCTCACGGGTTCCTGCTTGGGTGATCAACTCGAAACCCTGGGATCATACTGCACCAAGGCTAGTTGCCCTTCAGGGGACATATAATGGCTAAATACAAATACAAAATTCATGGGAAAAAAAATTTTCTTGTATCAACTGTATTAAAAATCAGTATTGAAGTTGACACGAAGATTCTTCCTTCTTGCGTCTTTTGAGATTAGGAATGTGATTTTATAATATTTCCTGTTCAGTTATTATTTGATGAATTGCTAGTATTTTTTTGATAAATGTTATACAAAGTCAAGATAAAACGGTGAGTGTTTGTCATAATAGAGTTGCAAAATATGACATGCATATTCAATGCATATTTCTGTATTTAAAAAATACAGATACATAAATTAAAAGTAAAAATCTAGCATAATTCTGTCTTTTGTTATGCCGTAAGAATTCTGTAGTGTATTACCCGCTTTTTGTACTTATTACACCCTTGTAATGTTCACACCATCAAATCCAAAAGAGCCTTAAAATTTGGAAATAGAGAGGATAATTAATTTAAAATCAGTTTTCAAATTTGAATGAGGTTTGGTAGTGTTTTGTTTTTGGATGTTACTAGCACCCAAATCTCCATCTGCCTCTAGCTCCAATTCATTAGATACTTACCTACAGGGCTGTCGGTGCCTGCAATCGATATAATTATTGCAATTCATTGTAGTCATCCAAAAACAATTCAGGACATTAATTAGTTTTGCAATTTCAAGTGTTATTCTCTTTACCTTGTAGCTATTTATTTACCTTGAAAAAAAGAATAGATTGACATCAGGATAAGGATAAGTGCAGTTGTAATCAGCAGTCGCTTCCAAAGTTCAAAGTATCCTAAAAATTTTCGAAATCTAAGAGTATTTTTATGCTCTTAAAAATCTTCAAGAATCAAATAAATATATATGTATACTTTTTTCCTTTCATTTTAGCGGATGAGAGAGGTAGATGGTGGGTAGTTGGGTCAGCATGGGTTGGCCAAACTCCAGGTGGATCTGAATTACAACCACAACAAAGTAAAAAACCAAAGCCCGTATATAGTGCAAAATTGTTGGAGTTAGCTGAACGAATGCGTATGAATACAGAAGTGCGACGAAATATATTTTGTATACTTATGTCTGCACAGGTAAGTTTATACTGTTTTTTGTTTTCCTCTAGTTTTAGATCCAATAATTTTGCCTTTATTTATGTTGAAACACATTTATTTCTTTATATAATAGCTTGATCTGCATGGAAATTCTTTATTAGTAATGATTATTTGGATACTCCTGTTCAGAACTACTAATAAACATTATTAAAACATTGTCAAATTTGATTGTTGAAAAGAATCCTACCTACAACTATTGGTTCAATGACAACACATACTTTCTTGTATTATTGGTAATGGTTACGTTATTATATTTGTTTATGTATTTTATTATATGTATTTATGTATGCCAATCAGCTTTGTACAATATTTATATATTAAATTATGAAGCTTATTACTAATTAACAATAATAATTATTGAGCAAAATAATAATCGATATATATTTTAATAAATAATATGAAAGAGGACATTGGGGCATCATGTGTCACAAAACTTGGAACATTCAGGAATTGCTTTCATTGAAGATGATTTATTTCATTTTAGCATTTGTACTAATAAAGACATGTGTATTTTAATATTATGTGGTTATAGTCACAAAATAATTAATGGTGGAGAAAAAAAGTTAAAAAAATTAGTTTCAAAGAATGACCCATGATTCCCCATGCTTGGTGCGCCATGAGAAAGTGTCTACCCCTTTTTCATCATGGAGGAGCCTCTGTCATTTTTTAATATAAGGAATTTGACTGACGCAAATAGCATGTGGTCATGGAAATGCACTCCAGAAAAAATTAAGGTAGTAGGGAGTAAATAATTGCCATCAGCGCAGACAACACAGCATGTTGTTACAAGAGTTTCCTTGTCAGCACGATCCACTAGACACAGTTTTTAAACCTTTCTCAGCAATTATCTTTGTTTTAAACTGTTAATGATTTTGTTTCATCTAAATTGAACATGTACAAAGAATCACCTAGTGTGGGTTCTCGCTATAACAATAGTTAATTGTTGAACAAAGGCGGCACATTTTGGTGATTGAATGCTGTGTCACGAGCATGACTACACCCCTCTAGAAACCTTAGGGACAAATTTTTATTTCTTTTGAAAAATTCTGCTAAGCAGCCTACTCCGGCAATTTCTTTTTCTAACCATGAATCTGGACATTTAAAGTTATTTGCAATAGTAGGCTGATAGGCAAGCTTGTGACATTTTTTTATGATAAACCATAAAACATTTTATTGTTTCCCTATATATTATCTCATATGATTTGTAGTGATTATGTATCTATACAAAAAGTTAGAACTTATTGTGACAAATCATTATTTGATTTCTTGATCAGGATTACACTGAAGCCTTCAAGAATCTAATGCAGTTGGGATTGAAGGGCCTACAGACCCGTGAGGTAGTGCATGTCACTTTAGATTGTTGTTTACAAGAAAAAACATACAATCGATTTTATGCTCATGTATTACAATCTTTATGTGAACACAACAGAGTTTACAAGGTATGTTGTATTGTATATTTTGTGAAGAATTGTCACTAATGAAATATTCTTTGTCTTCTTATTTGTTAATAAGCTGGTAATACTTTCTGATCTTAGCATAACATATTACAATAAAACATAATAAAATAAATTATTTGATTCCAATATATTTTGTAGTATTGAATATGTCTACATTCTAGGAAACCTTGCATAATGTAAACAAATTTTGGTTGATAGGACTAGGTTTACCTGAAAGAAAAAAAAAAATAAAGAATCCTGAATGATGTTTTAGTTGCAATTAGTTAATAACCTGACTGGAAGGAATTTCTGTAGTATGTGATGTGTTTTCCCTCTCAAATGAATAGGTTGAATCCTGTCTTAATTTAGATCCAAATTTAGTCAAACTGACACATGTTGAAAAAATAACACCACTTTTTTTGCATCAGGGACCCCCCAATATGTACTTCTATGAAAATCCATGAAAAAAAATGTTTTAAAAAAGCACATTGGTTTTAAAAGAACGTATTGGTTAATTTTGATTCCGAGGGTGAGTGATATGTTCTTCACTGACCAATACATTAGTTTTGGGAGGAGTTGACCAATGATGCATTGACACATTTTTAAATATTCTTGAAGTGTATTAATGATAATTTATGAAAAACTTACTGTTAGTGAAAAACAACTTTCTAAGGATATAACTATCTGTCAAATAATTTACTTCATAAAAAGTAGAGTTTTGACAGGTTAGACTGCTTCAATCTTAGGTTATAGACACTAAATTTGATTTGTCTCTTATAGAAAATATATTCATTTATTTACTCTTGAAACCAATTGTTACACAACACGACCTCATCATCAGACTGAATGATAACATATTTTTTTCAAAATCTCGAAATGTTGTGTAACTATTAGTTTCAAGAGTAAATAAATTAATATGTTTTCTATAAGAGACATATGAAATGTGTTGTCTATAACCTAAAATTGAAGCTGTCTAACCTGTCAAAATACTACGCAAGAAGACAACCAAAGAAGGATACACAAAGATAAACGGTAGAGGTAAATCAGGATAGACACTGATCACTGTAATTTAATGTGTTCTTTTAGATGACACTACAATGTGATTTTTGGAACAAGTTTGAAGAGCTGAGGAGTTTAACAGAGACCCAGTTTGGTAATTTGGTGAAGCTTTTACTGCAGTTATTGACCCAAGGTGTGATTAGCCTTGTTGTTTTCAAGGTAAGTCAACCTAAGTAACTAATAATTATTGTATTATTGGCTATCAATGCCATTGTCTTTATCTCAATTTTTTTCTTCTGTATTGCAGGTAATTGATCTGACTCGACTGGAGAAGCCAATTGTACGACTTTTACGTCAAGTATTGTTGGGTATACTAACTTCTTACTTGCATGAGTGTAATCAAGTCTTTGTTTGGGTGGCTAAGCATCCTAAATATAAGATGTTTGCCCGTAAACTCCATGTATTTCTACAGCAATTTGTATTGAGCCGAATGCCTCCTGATGATCCTCAGAGAGCACTTTTGCAAGAACGTATTGATGGCATCTTCTTGTCACAGGATCTGTGATATATTTATTGTTCACAGAATATTCTATAATATCCATGGCTTGTAAATGTATTCCATGATGTTTAAAACATGTATTAAAACACAGTGTGTGTTAAGTACCTTGATTTGTGACCAAACTTTGAGGTAAAGATATTTAGAAGGTTTTTTTTTGTATACATGTATATATTTGGCAAAATGTTGAGTATATATTTTGTAGGTGATCTCATCTTCATACTTGTACAAGGATATAGTATATTTGCAGGAAGGAGTGAAAACAGAAGTATGGTGAGTGAAATTAATATATTTTCAACTGTAGTTGGACTGGTTATAAAAAAAAATAGAGGCCGCAGTATTACAACAGTTTCTCTTGGCAAATGTAGTGATCTGAGTCAAGGGAGCTTTATGATTGGCTTGGAAACATAATTTATTTAAAAAGTGAGATTAACTTACTTCAATAAGTTCTCTGTTAGCCACTCCTGTTTCGGATAGAACCCGTATAAGTTTAAAATATGTATTATTCTTTCTAAGTTTGGAAAATTGCATTATTCTTTCATATAAATTTCTTTCGTTGTCTCTAAGAATCGATTGCTGAACTAGAGTTTCACTGTATTGTTAATCGGCCTTCAATATATCCCCGTTATTCATATTGTACAAAATTGGACTGATGATTGAGGACAATTGAAATGAAATGCTTTGTTGATATTGCAATGAGGAAGACATTATGTTCATGAATCATGCAGTGTTTTTAATTTCAGGATTTTAAATATTTGCAGTTTTAAATAATTTAATTAGATAAATCTTGTTTTTAAATCCAGGATTGTTAATCATCGTCGTTATCAACATTACTGGCTCACTAACTTGTTTAGAGTTACACTGTATCAAGCCAGTTGTGTGTGTTTGTGTGTGCGCGTGCAGGTTTCTTATCTTATCAGGCTACTAATTCCAAGTCATGTGATCGAACCTGGCATAAGTCAATGGATTTTTTAAAAGCACAAAATATTGATGAAGTGCATGCTGGTGATCATAAGGCATGTAAAAAAAAAATCGTAGAATTGCTTTTGGCTGTTATCCAGCCAAAGTAAATCGTGTGTTAAGTCAAAATCATTATCACATGTTTCAATTTGTATGTTAAGAGAGCAGCTGATGCGGAAACAAGAGCATGCTTAATCTAGCAGTCAAATTGAACATCTAAATTGGCATGTAGTGTCCTTGGACAAAGCAATGGCAAACAACATACCCAAGAACATTTCTGAAAAAGAAACTGGACTTCAGCTGAGATGTAAACCTCCCTTCAGATAGAAGACTCTCCACAAATATTACAAATTTTTCCTACTCATTAAAATACGCTCCCGTTCTTTTGGTATTTAAAAGTTGCAATGGTATCTCACTTCTTTTTTCAGTTATGAAGTTCCCCTGTTCGATACAAATGCAATAAATGATATCATGCAAGAATTTAAGTGAGGTTTCACGTGATAGCTTATAAAGATTGCAAATTCTACACAATATCATTTATTTGAATGAAGCTGTTGCGAAGAGGAATAGATGAATATATCTGGACCTCTTCTTAATATTAAAGTATAATGGAAACATGTTATTAATAGTTTATTAACTGGAAGAATGACCTCTGGATAACAGGTTACTTCCTGAAGAGGAGAAATAACAATCACAAATATTTAGAATTAAAAAATCTGTTGGTATATCATTCTAAGTTTGTGAAGAGAGTTTGTGGTTCTGAGAGAGAAAGGGAGGGAGAGAGAATATCCAAGACTGTACGTTTACCCTATAATAAACATACTTTGCTGTGAAATGATCATTATGGATAACCTCTATTCTTCTTACTGAGAGTTCAATATGTTATATAATGACTTTGGATCTTCATATTCACATATGGCCTATTGTTCTATGTAATCTCATTAATGTGCTATTCAACATTCTTTTTCTAAAATGCCACTTCATCACCCATTATATTTCTTGTATGCCATAGACTTAGTTTTTTGGTTAGATGCCCTTGAATTGAGGATATATAAAAAGGGAATACACTGGATGATCACGTTTTGAGAAAATGACATTTCAAACCTTTTCATACCAATAACTTTTATAGGATACAGTGCTGTACCTAGCCATTCGAGTCATTATCTTTTCAAATTAATAAAGAAAAATAATTGATATTAAAATTATACTCTTTTTTAAGAAGAAGATACTCAGCAATGTTTCTTATACTCCCTTTATTCATAGAGAGAGGGTCATGTTTTCCTGTCGTCATACATACTTCTTACTTAATCACTTCAACTATTATTTAAAAATGATTCACTGATCTTATTAAATGATTCAATAGTATGGAAACACTAAAAAGCAAATAACAACTCAATAATATCTCACTATACATCAACAAAATAACCTAAACTGATTCATGAGCAATTTGTGTGTCATCACTTTGAATCCAAATTCAAAGACATATAAATAAAATTTTGCAGGCTTGTAAAGAAAATAATTGACCTCATCAATTTGTAAATATTTTATGTTCCAAAGAGTCAAAAGTACTTGATCATCTGCGTAAATCAGATGCCATAGTTGTTTATTCCTTGAGTTTGGTACACAATCCCTACTGGATTGCTACTATTCTATAACTACATAATTATTTTTTATGTAATCTAATACAGAGTGAGTCACGGAACTTTTTTTTTCCCCTTCTCTCTCTTTCAAATAGAACAATACATATTTTTTTAGTCTATCATGACAAGTGTAAGAAGGTGAATCCTATGATATACAAGCTGCATTGCAATTACTTCAACCGTTCAAAAATAACAGAATGTGTTACTGTTACTTGACTCACCTGTATATTGAAGAGACATTCAAACAAATCAGATTCTTGCCTTAATTCTAGGCTTATTTTTAGAAGTTGTGATGTCTTACAATCTTTCAACTAAATACACGTTTCGGAATTCTAGTAAATGATTTTAATGGCATTTATCAGATTGTCTAGAATGCCCTAGAACTCAAAAATACTCCATGTATTCTATCTGTCCTCACTCATACACAGTGCAGTAATCCTGGATAAGCATGTTTGTAGAAAGGCTGTATTCTATTCATTTCTGTAATATGTTTCAAAGTGAGAATTGCAACACAACTCCTATCCTAAACAATTCCTTTCCTAAATTCATTCACCTCTTGCTGTAGAATATTCTCCACCTCCTTGTCAAGTTAGAATTTCAAGACTAGAATATAATCTTTGAAGCTGTCACCAGTAAGGAGACCCCAAAATAATTATCAATCTTCTTTCAACTCTTCTCTTAATACTAGTTATTAATGTCTTGTTTCAATCCGCAGGCACCTCATCTTCAGCCAAAGATGCTTCAAGAATTTTAGTAAAGATTGTTTCTTCTAATTTCCAGCATATTTTCATAATTCTATTGGCATGCATCCAAGTTCATAAATGTCCTTATCTTTCCTTTCTGAAGAGATAATTCTAACTCACCCATTGCCATCACTTCTTTAATTTTCTTGTGCAGTGAAACCTGTCTTTAAGCTGTCACTAATGGTTCAGTAGAAAAATTGACATCAGTGAACAAGAGAATGTAACTATTTTATTGTGTGTTTCATGTCTCATATGATTATTAGAAAGTAAAGGATTAATTCAGAATTTACTAAACATTTGATCAAAGTAAATATATCTAATTGCCAATGTGGCATTACATTTAACTTCAATTTTATTTCAGAATTTCGTGTTTGAATACAGGACTGGTGGCTTATGAATATTATAAAAGTCAAATTTTATTAAAACCTGGATTTTCAAAAAATGTAAAAGTTCAACCAGGCCTAATTGAGAAGAATGGGACAATATTCATTATCTAAAGTTGGTCAACCCCAAGAGCTACCAGCCCTTTTCATTTATTTGATAAAAACTTATGTTTAACAAACTGATTTTTTTGCCCTTCAAACATCTACAAAGTTCTAAAACTGACTCATTATGAAATAAGAGAAAAACAAACTAGCTGAAGAAATGTATAAGCAGATATAAAGAATTGTCTCAATGTGCAGACCACATGTTATTATCAGCTTATTGTGGAAAAACAAAATGTGCACTCATTTCTATACATTGTTCCCTCAGGTTCACCGAACATTGGTCTGCATTTCCCCTTTTGCTACCAGTGCTACAGAGAAAGCATTTTTCCTTTTTTGGCTGGCTCATTAAATATACATATATTTAACTTAAATGAATACTCCCTTGTAAATGTAATAAGACCAGATCTAGTCTTTAGTAAGTAAAGTTTCATTCCTTCTTTCATGTCTTCATTAATCTTGTGTTGTCTCTATTAAATA
>BOPP01000043.1:1584424-1605283 GCA_017312745.1 Gryllus bimaculatus
CAAGAAGTGAAAATAAATTATAGATCAATAAAAAAAAAGATTCATTTTATTTGTGTTGTGGATTAAAATTTATTGTAATTAAAGTCGGAATAAGTTGATGCCGATGGCACCTAATAATAAGATCAGGGGCAACTTTTGAGTGAAGGAAGGACTCACAGGATCGCAAACCGTGCACACCGCCGCTTTGGGTGGGGTGGTGCATGGGCGAGAATCTACTACACCCATTTAATGATATTCTACAAACTACTACAAATCAGTTTTGAATATTTTCTTCGTAATCTTACAGATTCAATAAAAAATTGATGAAAAAATATTTCCATTTATTGTAACAACTTTTAATAACTTTAATTTTTTTATGTTTTAAAACAACTTAATTAAATAACATTTTAATGTTTTAGTATAAGACTCAAAATAAGAAGAATTTCATTCAACAAATGTTAATTTTTTTTAAAAAAAATCAATGTTACGTAACACTAATCAAATACCCCCACCCCGATGTAATGCAGCCTGCCCCCTATTTAGCTTTACGTAATTTATGGATGCCCCCTTAGGATCTCAGGGGACGACGACTAGCTCCTAGGGAAGGCCAAAGGCCATAAGTGAGGAAGTTTGTGCACTGACTGACCCACACTCCTAAAGCTCTTTTGCTCGCCGTAATAACATACTAGATAATTTCGGTTGTGACATGGCACAGTCGGCTAATGAAACTGATCGCTTTTCCGGGCAACGCGGATGTCGCCAGGCTGTGGCCAGGGCTGTCGCGCACTGGTTTGCCGCTTTCAAAAGGAATTCTTTATCTGCAAACTTTTAATATAAAAGTTTAATTGTTTAAAATAGTATTTACTGAAGTGGTATTATGTATTTATTAAATAGTAAATAATATCTATGTACAACATAAAATAAGGCACTATTCGAACTTCAAACTTGCAATAGTTTTTATAATACTTTCTAAATCAATATTGTTGCAGATTTCACATCCAATTGATATCATTGCCAGATGTGTTAATATTTCTTGTGACATGGTTGATTGTAGGTTTTGTAGCCCTTTTTTTTTCAAAATGATCCAGTGACTGGTGTAAGTGGCAAAGTTAATAAAATTTGTAATTACCACAGTAATATTAAGGAATGGCCCAGTTAATTTTGATTTATGAATTGTAGTAATTCAATTGGGGATGATTTTAATTTGAGAAATTTCGTGATTATATTTAGTTCATCTGTAAGTTCTATTGCTTTTATATTTTTTGGATTGTCTGTAGCAGTTTCATTGGTCAGTTTAAATTTTATAGATTCATACATTTTTGTAATATGTCTAATTTACTAATTTCTGTAAGTTTGTTGAAATCATATACAAAATTAAATGCATCACTTTGCTTTTTGAGCAATTGAAACCTTTCCTCTATTGATGAAACTAGTGTCAATAGTCGCCTATATATGAAATGCAGTTCATACAATATGTGGAAATTGTTTCGCTTGTTGGAATATGTTGGAATTTGCTCGAAGCAGTGCAACATATTTTTGGTCAAACTAGTGGTGCTAAAACAGCTCGTTTTTTTCTCGCAATTTTAGAGCATTAGCAATTGTCGTCCGTCGCTCTCCGGCTTCCTTAATTACGCTGTGAAGTCTCGGGGGTTCGCATTCGAGACTTCCCAGGTTCGTGGCTGGGAGACGTTTGAGCCCCTGGCGGAAGGGACAAAAGGCACTGACTGACTGCGAGTGGTGAGGAAAATAATGACGGAGGATTACTCTATGCCAGGCGCTCAACGCCCAAGAAGGGTTCAGGGACGCTTTGCGTTGACGAAGGCGCAACCAATCTTTTTTTTAAAAATCGAACATTCAGGAAGTTCAACGAAAAAGAGCCTTGCGTCATTTTTAAGTATTCTTTACTCTATCGTAGAAAAAAAATTGGGGCCGTAATTTATTATTATATAAATTGCAGTAACTTCAATCAGAAATTACATGAAAACAACTCATTTTTTCAAAAAGGATTATAAAAGATCTAGTTTTTATAACATTAAATGAAGACAAAAATCTCTATCAACAATGTACTTTTGCAGTGTTAATTTTTTGGGAAAATACAGTTTGATTTTGCAATACTCACGGGTTGCAAAAATGGGACCTGCACCATATTTTACCTCCTTTTTACTTCGTACAAGGAAAAAATGGAGTCGGGTTTGAAAAAAAAAAAAAAAAAAAAAAAAAAAAAGAAAAAAAGCTTATATTTCTAGCAAAATTACGTGGAAGTTACTCACATTTTCTGAAAATTGAACTTGACCATGTTTTAAGATCTGTCTTTCATTTTTCTTAACTAGATATTATTAAGAAAAATCTCTATATTCAATATTGTGGTTGTAGAAAGTCGCCGAAAAAATGTCGAATTTTGGCAATTCTCGAAAAAATCGGGAACTTCAACGACAATGAGCACCGCGCCATTCTTTAAGAGTTCATAATCCAAGGACAGTGTTGCATAAGAAATTGAAGTCATTTTTGAGAAAGTCTCGGAAATATTGTTGAGTCTTCATGCAAAGTACGACATCAACATATCTTTTCCAAACTCCCAGAGCCTCAAGTTCCGCCAGATCGATGAGAGAATATCAATTTTCAAGAAAATCGTCTGAACAGTTGAGGCTCGTTGATCACAGACAGACGGAAGGACGGACAGAACAAAGCCGACATATAAAATGTTCTGTTTATTTCATGTTACCGGTATGAAGCTTTGTTTCTAGGGTTATACTTCCATATAGTTTACTCACACCCAGGGCTAAAAAGTGTATTGCTCTTTAATATAAGTATATTTCAAATATTGTTTGGTTTTATTCAAAGTTTTAAATAACTATTCTCCTTTTTTGTCGCTCTGGATCCATGCACGGGGGGGGGGGCAGGCAAACTGCACAAATTGCTAATATTAGTTGATATATTATTTCATTGGCATTGTTCTCGGCATGTCGCTGTGGAGCAAGATTCTGCAATAGTGTTGATTAGATTGTTTGTAGTAAGTTAATAATTGTATTATTTTAAAGTAATTTCTTTCTTTCTAAAATACACCTTTTATGTTTAATATGGGTTTAAAAAGTATTATAAATGATCTTTATTGATTCAAAAGGTGATAACTTGTGCCACCGGAAGGTTTCGCTGGGGATCATGGGCAGATGAAATTTACAGTTCATTGCGGAATCACCAAAATTTCCTTCCGGAATTTCCCATAAAAAATTCTACTGGGTCTCCTGCAGTTTGGGGCTCATTATAAATGTTTTTCGCTTCCATGCAAATACACAGTTCTTCAAGCTTCTCCCTGGATGTTTGAAAATACCTTCCCTCGTAACCGGTCATCATGAGTTTGAGATTATGATGACTCACCCACCTGTTGGAACATGTTTAGCTGCAAAATTAAAAATAAAATCCAAAATTACTTTTAAAGCTTATTATTTTTATAAGTACAATACAGTACTGCACTGAATGTAAGATTTAATGGTTTGTGTTATAAGGCCTAATACATTTATTCATAAACATATTGCTGTTATGTATTGTAAATAATATAGCCTACAGTAACACTTAAATTTTTTGCTCTACAAAGGAAGTTCTTCCATCATGTGTTTTCATAATTGCACGTATATTAACGTAAAGTAAGCTAAATATTTAGTTTTTTACAGATAACTATTTCAGCAGCATGCATTTGTGGAAATGATGCCAGTTTAATGGGAAAAATCATTATTTGGCCTGAGTACTAGTCTCCAGCTGGTGAGGTAAGAGGCAGTACACTGTAAATAAAACAAAGACCCTGGAAGGAATTCAGTTCCATGCACCATTGATGAAATTCATTAATCACTGCTCTTTTAGTTTCATGCATCTATTCCCTTTTTAATTTTTCTTCATCTGTTCAAGTGAACAGAAGAAGCTCTTTTTCATTAGAGGAAATTCTGAACTTGTTTTAAAATTATCTCGAAACAGGTGCACCCAGAGAGAGGGGGGCCTCATAGGGTTTGTACACCCACCCCACACACACACTCACACACAGAAGTCAAAAATACATATGTCATTTACTAATTTTCTGTACTAATGAAAATCTTTCATGTATCATTTGTTTATGTTATAAATATTAACTATAAGTTAAGAAATTAAAATGCATGGAATCATCATAAATTAAAAATTGAAATCCCCCTCACACATACACACACTCCAATAAATCCTGGGTGCACCTCTGTCAAGAAATATTGAATGAAATGCAGTGTTGTGTTGCCCCAATGGTGCTGACAATCCACTATTTGATAGAAGGACCTTACAAAGATCAGAAAATGTGTTGGATTTCTTTGAATTAATTTCAGTATAGTCAGGAAAAATAAATGTGTGAATGATCTGGATTTTGAAATTAGTTTTTTTGATTTGAAAAAGTCAGGGAAATTTGTTTTCCAAATTTTTGCTCCATTCTGACACCACTATGTTTTGATAAACATTTTAATATTGCTAAACATTAATTTACAGACAAAAAAGTCAAAGCCATGTAATTAAATTGCACAGACTATCAGATAGTCCATATATTTTTAGTTACACTTAGAGTTTGATAGCCTGCACGTTTCTGACCACCCATGCTATGGAGTGGAGAAATCAAGAAGAGCTAAACCTCCCAAAATTTGTGGAAGGCCCAACAACTCATTTAGTAGATTACAGAGTAAGAAACAACTATGTTTTAAAGGCCTTGGACCTACTGTTTTTGAGTTGTGCATGATCGTAATATGTTTTGTGGATTGCATCTGCACCAGCAAATATCTGCATAGCGTAATCTTTATGTTTTTGATATTAAATGTATTTGGTACACCCTTGGAGGGTAATTTCGTAACAGAAGCAAATTTTATGGGGTTTAGTGTCGATGGCTCATAAATTATACAAAACAATTATCGAAGCGTATTGTTTATAGAAAGGATTTAATTAACATTAACAAAATACAAATAGTTGAAAAACGAAATGGCATATGAATACTGCCAAGCAGCCAGATGCAGATCCAGCCAATTCATTGAGGTGCTTTTTACATATAGAACACTTGGACCACGTGTGCATCCTGCAAGTACTTTTCTGGGGGCTCAGCATTTTAGGTGAATACCGAATTGTATCCCCCAAGGTTGTTAGCCCTGGCATTATGGACGATGAGGTGATTATGATGGTGAGAGGTAAAAGGACGGCACATACATACAGATGTACACAAATACCCCAATACCCGAGGCGGGACTCGAACCCGCGGTCTTCTGGTCTGAGACTGCTAGGGCACTACTGCCCTAACGATCTCAGCCATCTGACCAACTATTTTGTTAAATAATTAACATATATTTATTTTTATGTTTTTATTATGTAAACAATCAGATGTTACTGTTTAAAAAGATACCCAAAGATAAAGATTTAAATCTTTTATTTTTTATTCTCTTTTTTGAAGCCAGATAAACAAAGGAAGGATGATGAATGAAAATAAAACTATTTCATTTAATAATAGAACTATACAATGTAAACACACACACACACGGATGGACGGATGTGTCATTTCAGATGGTAAAAACCCTGTCACTGTCTTTTCTTCCATTTGATAAAGAAACGTTTTTATGTCGTTTCTGTGCCAATTCCTGTAGTATTTTAATTAAAATAAAAAGTAAAAATGAAATTTATATTGTATTCAAATGATTAAGTATGCAATAACTATTTGAGGATCACCACATTGAAAAAATTTCTGCCTGCTCTCAATCCTCTTGATTTTGTCATGCTATGCGACTACTTATCAATTTTCAATATCAACAAGGAGCTTGTATACCATTTAGTAATATGTATATTTTTACATGTCACAACAATAATTTGAGTAGTTAATTATTCAAAACAACATTTGAATTGTTGCACAGTTGTGTAGATTATATGCCAAATACTCAAACTCAAGAGAGGAGGTTTAAAAAACTTTTTGTTTGGTCCAAATCAAAATGGTACCGGAAATTTAGTGTCTAGAGTAATGTGAAATATATGTTCTATTTGCAATGATGTGATTGCAATTGCAGACAGTTGAATTCCAATGCAAATGCAAATAACTACAATGTCTTGTGTCAATTGTGTAATTATTATTATTATATACTGCTATTATTGTTTAGTCTTCTCTTTATAATTATTTTTATCACTGAAGTACAAAATAGTATTTTGAAGTTTTTATTTAAGTATTACGTAAAGATTCTTACATGTATTAATGGTAGATGTAATGTTGTGTACCTTATACCCTAAATATAACAAACATAAATAGGTGAGAAAAACATTCTGTCAAAATATGAGGGGTGGTAGAATAGCTACATTCAAGCATTTGAAATTAGAAAGGGACAATAGATCTGAACCAATCTCTGCCGCAATAAAGGCAGCCCACCAGGCAGCAAGTATACTTGGTTGTCTATCCAAGGAAGATAAACTACAGAGAAATTATTAATAATGGAAATATACTTTATTACGATTGTCTTTTATTTAGGAAGTTCTATAGGGTGTCCAGGAAATAAGGACTAATATTAAAGTGCTCTAGAACATATAAAATTTAATGAAAATGTAATTTTGTTTTTACAAACACATTAAGTAACTTCTCCCATTTATGTTTGAAAAATTATATCCCCCATATGACCACCCAAGGCCGCGCGGCAACGAGCAATGCGTTCATTGAAGTTAGCGATGACGCGTTCACAAACATCTGGTGGGATGCCGTTAATAAACCTTGTAATTTCATTCTTCAATTCGATTATTGTTCGTGGTATGTTCACGTACATTTTTGATTTCACAACCCCCCCCCCCAAAAAAAGTCACAAGGCGTTAGATCGCATGATCTGGCAGGCCATTCCTGGTTGCCATGCAAAGAGATAATTTTTTGAGGAAACTTTCATTCAGCAGAGCAATCTTTTCACGGGATGTGTGACATGTTGCTCCATCTTGTTGAAACCATAAATCGTCATTTTCTATATCATCCAAAACTTGGAAAACTAATCAGAAAGCATAATCATGTACCGTTCACAGTGACGGCAGCTCCCGCATCATCTTCAAAAAAGAACGGGCCGATCACGCCTCCTGCCCAGAACCCACGCCACACAGTCGTGCGTTGTGGATGCATCTCATCTCCCACAGTCGCTCGCGGATTTTCATTAGCCCGCGAGCAATTATACAGTTCTGCTTATTGATCCACAGAGGTGGAAGTGCGCCTCATCTGAGAAAATTATTGTTTTTGTGAAGTTTTCGTTCGCTTGTCGATCCAAGACCCATTGAGCAATTCGACGTCTTTTTCCATGGTCTACAGGCTTCAACTCTTGTGTAAGTTGAATCTTGTACGCATGCATTTTAAGATCTTTTGAAAGGATGATATGCAGTGAACTTGGTGATAAATTCAATTGTTAAGCTCGTCGGCGAACCGATTTTCTGGGGCTTACGGTCACATTGTCACGCACGGCAACAATGTTTTCTTCATTTCGAACAGTACGCGGTCGTCCTGTTTTCTTAACATTTGACACAGAACCCGTGGTCTCAAACTTCCGAACTGACGATTATATGGGAGCAGCATTACGTCCGAGTATCACACGTAATTCACGAACGGTTGCGGTGGGACTTTCACTGTTCTTGTAATAACGTTTTATCACCTGGATGCGTTGCTCAGTAGTCATCTGCTCCATGATGAAAATAAACATCAAACAACAATGCTCACCTCACAAAATCTATCAGGATACTAAGGGAAAGATAACAGATAACAAACATGATAAAACCAGGGTTGCCAATCGGTATGATAAAATGGCGCAAAATAGAAATTCGTTCTTCATGGACAATCATTACAATTAACATACAAACTTGCCACCACATACCCATCATTGCGTGGCGTGACCTACATTACTGTCATTTCCATATATTTCTGTCTCCTAGAACAGCCATTTACTTGCAATCTTAGTCATAACCTATTAATGCTTGCAAATGCCTATTTTACCAGCCCAGTCTACTTTGGCTGCACATTTTTCTCTTTGCATAAGGTGATCCATGTAAATGTGGGATTGAGAGGTAAGTAAGCTATAAAAATTGTCAATGTATGATTTAAGGCATGTTTCTGTAGCCAGTCTAATTGTGTACCTTCATAATATTTCAAAAATACTCCAAAGCAAAAGAGAATGTGATGGATGCAAAAAGTGGACTTTTTTCACATACCAATAGGGTATATTGACTGGCAACCCAAAATCACAGCTTGCATGAGTGAATAGAGAACCTATTTTCCTAAGTCATCTTTGTGGAATCCTCATTATTTTTTCTTAAAGTAATGTTGTGTGCCTGATTGATGTGTGTCTATCAACCCAGTGCAAATGAATATTCCCTAAAAGTTTCTTTTTAGATGCATTTTAAATCTGTTCTATTGTCCCTTTCTAACATTTTTCAACATGACAATGGAACCAAAACGACCTAGGATTGAAGTGTAATGAAAAGCATCCATTTGAAAATTGCTCATGCAATTTTTTTAAATTTATTGCTATTCTTTAAGATTATTTGATATTTTGTACTAAAATTGTCAAAAGATGGCAGGTATATGCACATAAAAATTATATCTTGAAAATAAAATATCTGTGAGTGAAATGTATCATGTGATGTTACATGAATAAAAGTGGGTGAATGACTTGTAAAACGTATTTTTTTCCATTGCCATTGTTATTGTCTGAATTTTGAAGGGATAAATTTATGTAAGAGAAAACTGGAAAGTAATGTTTAAAAAATAACATTGAAAAGGACAAAAATACATTGTGAAGCAATATACAGTGAAAGATGAATTAAAGCATATGTATTTCATTTTTCACTTCACTGAAAAAAGTTTTATTTCATTATACTAATTTCAATATGCATGATTCTGCCATTTTGAAAAGTAAAATATTGCATAAAGAGCTATTCAATTACAACAGAAATATTGTAATTTTTTTATTAGCACTGAAGACAATTTTTCTTTGTAACCAAATTCATCCAACATCTCAATTGTATACGCTATAAAACTTTTTTACGTGGCTCAGGTCATCAATTAATGTCTCTGCAATCCCTCAGACCGGGAGGTCCTAGATTCCGAGTCCCGACGCTCGCGGGATTCTCGACACTATCTTCATAGCTAGGTCGAATTCAGTTTGAGGTCGTCAGTGGCACCAGCGGCCGAAACCTTGGAAACCACAAGAAGGCTTCAAATGCAGCAACCTACTAGCCATATGCAACAAACTGTCAACAACAGGCCTCAATAAACAAACTTTTCCACGTCGCTCCGTGCTGCTGCTATTCACGAGTCGCCTTCTCACCACTAGTAAGTAAGAATAGTTGTCGATTTGAAGTTATATTATTTCCTAGGCTCCAGTTCAGTCCCGCAGAAATTCTTCGCAACAAGACTTAACAACCAACCAATTGAAAACACAAACCATCAAATAGTTGCAGCAATTACTTGTCGATCCTCAATTAGAACTATTCTCTGTTGACGATGAAATCAACCAATTCAACAAAGTAGTAACTATTGCAACTAGTATAAATAGAGATAATTATAAATAATGCAAGCAGAATTCACCAATCACGAAGGCTCCAGAATGAACAAAATCTCCTCAATTGGGAGTTTCTTCATTGAAAAGGCAACAATTACCGCATCTGTGGATCTTGTTAAATACCTCCAGAACTTCTGTAAAAAAAATCGCTCACTTCAAAGCCCACTCACTTATATTAAAATTAATCTGACAATTTTCAAGACTTGTGGGCCACGATTTCGTCGGAAAATTAAACGATGAATTTGGTGATTGAAAAATTGCGCGCGATTAAATTGCGTGATCAGGGGAATGTCGAATCGAAGCGTTTGTTACACGGGGTGGTCCTAACAAAAACCTTTGTCATAAAAGTGACACAGGGGAAAAAATCAAAGAATAATGTTCAACGTGCAAAACACGTTTCCATGCCTTAAATGTATGCAGTTGGGTCACTGGGCAGCAGAGTGTTCGGAGAAGAACAGAGAGCGCTGCTGGAACAAAAGTCAGTCTGATGCAAGTGCGGCGTTTATGACACATGTCATAGGTGCCTCAGTCGATAAATTTATTGAAGCTGACGAGTAGTACTGCAACAGTGGCACCACATAACACGCCACTTCAAATAAAAAGTATTTTACGACGTATGAAAAGTGTGCCGTTACTGAACAATTTTCGCTCGTGAAACGAAGTGTCAATATGCTGACTCATATGGAAGTGGGAATATTCAAGTACGTCTGAATAATACTTTGTCGAATGCCATACTGAAAAACGTTTTGTATGTTCCTGAAGCTAGTGCCCATTTATTTTCCGTGAAAGCGGCTGCGAGAAAAGGTTTTTCTACGAGACTTGATCATCGAAGGGTCAATATTAAAGATCGCGTCACTGGAAAAATGAAGATGACAGGATATGTTAGTCATGGTCTGTGTGAATTGAACATGCGCATTGTTAAGCCGACGCAATAAATTCAAGTGAATATGGTGACTTCATCGCAGGCACTCCAGAAGTAGATGGGCTCTGAACAGCTAGCAAGCAGTCATAGAACACTGCATTACTGCGACGTATACACCACAGCAAAATGGTGTCGCGGAGCTTGAAAATCGAAAGATTGTGAAGTGATCGCGTTCCATATTGAAATTAAGCAAGTTACCAAATGAACAGTGGGCAGAAGCATGCAATACTGCCACATACTTTCTCCTGAATCGCACAGGAAAGTCTTCCATTGAAACCTTGTCTCCTTACGAATTGTGGCATTGACGTCCAGTAGGAACTCTCAACCATTTTAAGATTTTCGGAACAGAATGCTACGTGGATATCGACATGAACTTTCGCTCTACGTTTGAAGGTAAAACTATTCATGGACATCTGGTTGGATACGTGAACGGCAGAGATGGATTCAGGGTCTGGATTCCGACTCAAAGGAAGATAGTCCTGAGCCACGATGTGAGATTCAAGCCTGGAGTTGTCTACAATGCGCGCGTCATTACCTACAAGCTTGACGATGTCCAGTTCCGGGGGAAGTGATGTTCCAGATGAAGATGATGCCAAAGAGACAACACGAAAAAGCAAACGTGAATCGAAGAAACCATTGTGGATGACCAGCAGAAATTTTCTCTAGACAGCCGGTTCATCTATCACTGAAATAAAGAATAATAAATAAAGAATAAATTCAAATTACTTCACTGAATTGCTGCAGTCTCATGACAGATAAGAGTGGTTGAAGGCACTTAAAGAAGAATTGAATTCTAAGAGAAAAATACCAGGATATTGGTCGAACGTACCAAAGAAGAGCAAATTTTGAAGAATCGCTGGGTCTTCTGCCAAAAACTATTGGACAGTGGAAAAATCCGCTTCAAGACTCGATTCGTTGCAAAAGGTTTCGTACAAAGACAGGGAATTGATTATGAAGAGACATTCAGCCCTGTGGCTCGATATGAAACCATTAGGATCTTATTGGTGGTGGCTGCTGCATTTGGAATGAAGTCATTTGATGTCAAAACCGCTTTAATAAACGGCGGTCTTGAAGAAGTGTATATAGAACAATCGGAGGATTTTGAGTACAGTACTGAACGAGTGTGTTACGTGAAGAAGTTTGTATGGCCCGAAACAAGGGCCGCTGGAACCAATGATTTGAGAAGTTAATGAAGAAAGCTGAATTCAAAAAAAGAAGTGATGATCCGTGTGCACTTTATAATATTTGTAGATGACGGCGTGGTTATTGCAACTGAAATAGAAGAACTCGAGGAATGTTACAGCAGGAATTTCATACAAGAGGATCTCTCAGAAACTTCTTGAGCACGAGAATACAGCAAAATTAAGTTGGTTCAATAAAAATTGATGAAGAAGTCTACACATGAAAAGTTTTGGAATGGCCGAGTAGAGCGGAGTGACTACTCCAATTGGGCGCGAGGGCAATGTTGAAGGAGAAAATGTCACGGCCAAGGTTCCTTATTGTGAGGCAGAAGGTTCTTTAATGTAACTGACTACAGCTACACGTATTGATGTTGCTTTCGCAGTTAATAGAGCAGCTCGGACCACGGAAAATTCTTCAAATCAAGATTGGAATCAAGTGAAACTAATATTTCGATTTTTGAAGACATCCGTAAACTATGGAATTATCTTCAAGAAGGGACAAGGTTTGAAGGTCTACAGTGATGCTGACTACGCCGGTGACCAGAAGACAAGACGTTCAACGACAGGTGTCATTGCAACGTTCAGTGATGGAGAAGTATCGTGGACCAGTTAGTTGCAAATGTCACAGGTAAAAGTCAGAGGCGACGTCGACTTCAGTAACTGCAATAATAGTTGCGAGTGAAGGAGCAAAGGATTTAATCTAGCTGAAAAAATTACTATCTGGAAACTGGAAAAATTGCTGTAAACCATGAAAAAAATCTCCTACGCTCTACATCGATAATGTTGGTGCTGTAAAAGTAGCTAAAACCCAGCTTATTATCGCAGAGTAAAGTATATCGAAAAATGTCATTTCTATGTAAGAGAGAGATTCTTAGATGGAGATCTGGAATAGGAGCACATTGATGGAACCAATCAACTTGCTGATCTACTGACTAAATCTCTGGAGAGAGTTAGATTTGAGATGCTATGTGAGAGCATAGGCATACAGAAGATTGCGTCCAGAGAGTATTTAGAATAGTTGATTTTGTGTAGTATGTGTTCTTTTGATTTTTTTCTTTTGGAGGAAGTGTTAATATGAAAACAAAAATACGGACAATAACGCCATCTGAATACGTTTCTTAGATCGTTTAGAACTAAGAACGTATTATGTTGATTTATCGAGTCAGTGCGTGTTCGGGCTTCCCTTGTTACGGACATCCTAAATTAACATAAAAACAAAATACTCTTGTCAGGAAACTGAGTGTGTTAGAGTGAAACCATCAGAATTTCGCTAAAACAACATATGTTACTTCAAAGGCTCTTTTAGCCTCTTACCGAGTGCCTCACAGAACTGCTAAATACAAGAAACCACACACAGTAGACATACCGATTTTACCTGCAGTGATAGATAGTGTCAACGATGTTTAGTGATTCATTTGCTCAACAGTTCAATGGTATTCCTCTCTCTAATGGAGTTTCCAGAAGAATTGTAGATATTTCTGACGATTTACTCGAGCAGTTAATTAACAAATTACGTGATAACTGATTTGGACTTCAACTAGACGAAGCGACTGACATTCGCAAAGATGTTTTGATTGCTTATGTTTGTTTCGTTGACGAGTATAAGATTAGGAAGGGAAACTTTTTTGTGAGCATATACTGGGAACAACAAGGACTGAAAGTGTTTTTGAAATAATCAATTATTTCTTTAATGAAATGGGGATATCGTGGAATAAGTGCATAGGGACATGCACTGGTGGAGCTCGTTTAATGTCTGTAATTCGTGGTGGATTGCAAGCAGTATCTCTCGATGCAGTTTGGACACACTGCATGATACATCGAGAAGCTCTGGCTACCAAAGAAATGAGTCCACCCCTCCATGAAGTGCTGCACACCGTTATGTATACGGCAAATATTATTAAGACAAATCCATTAAATTCCTGTCTTTTCAATATTGTTTGAGTAGATGGGTACTGAACTCACTCAACTGCTCTTTCTTAGTAATGATAGATGGCTTTCAAGAGGTCAGGTGCTAAAGAGGCTGATTGAACTACAGAACAAGGTATTCTGTTTTTTTACAAGAGAAAGGCCACTATCTGGCACATTGGCAGAGGGAAGATTTTCTCTTAAAATGGGTTACCGAACTGATATTTTTGAGAAACTAAATATTCTTAATACTTCACTTCAAGGGAATCGGGCAACTATACTATCTTGAAACGAAAAAGTAAAGGCTGTCATAAAGAAATTAGATCTTTGGCATCATCGGATGGAAAATGACACACCAGATATATTTCCTACTCTATTCGCAGTGTTACAGGACACCGATAATCCGGTACTTCCAATGGAGATAAAACGCTGCCTTCTTCATCACTATCTTACAATGCCAAAAGGTCACTTTGAAAAGTATTTCCACGATGATGTTTAGAAATTTAATTGGATTTGAAATCCATTCGAAAATGCTCCTCGATCATCTTTAGATTAGTGATCTCACTTGTGATACGTCACTGAAGCGTAAATTTAATGAAATGCCTTTCTATGAAGTCTGTATACATATTATTAAAGAATTCGCAAGGCTGAGCCAAATTGCGATAAAGATTTTTATTCCTTTTGAAACAACGTACTTCTGCGAGACAGGTTTCTCGGCTTCGATAGCTATGAAGTCTAAGTACTGTTCAAAGTTCAATGTAAATAAAGAAATTCTACCATTTCTACTCAGTGGCCATTTCTACTCAACCGTCTTGTCAAAAGCTAGATCAATCATCACACTGACTTTTGTAATTTAAATTATTATCTTGAGCTTTTATTTCTTGGCGCGTGAGGGCGTGTCTTCAGAATGGAATATTTCACGGAATTTCGCGTCTTTCTCAGTCGTGCCGCGAGATGTCGCATGATCGCCAGCATTGCTCGATATATCGCGATCATGCGATATCTAGCGGCACGATCGAGAGAGACACGAAATTCCATGAGATATTTCATCGTGAGACAGGTCCTCAAGCGCTAAGAAATAAAAACCCAAATATAAATGTTTTCCTAGTGATCCACAACACGCACTCTATTGTATGTTGTATTATTGTTGTTTTATTGTATGTGATATGCTTTTTTATTTCAGGACTAGTGAACCATGTTTCGATTGTGTCTCAAATCTAATCTCGTTTTTACTTGTCAGTTTTAACTATTTCAACTGCTAGTTTATTCCCATGTGCCTCCGGCATACATAGTCATTCAAAACATTTTCGGGAGAAAATGTACTTGCATTTAGATTTATTTAGTACTAATGGGGGAGATCGTCTGCGCACGTTTTTATGAGTTCCAGAACCCATCTGTAACCATCCCTTCGTGTGGCTGTACCGACTCACCTGATTACCTTATTTTGTCCGATCCAGCGTTGCCCCGGCTGCTCAGTTCCCCTCAGGCGGCCTGCGATGCGCCAATGCATTCGGGCGGCGGCGCGGTGGCGATGCGGCAATGCATCTGCTGGCATGCCCCCGTGAGTCAAAGCAACTCGCCCCCACCTCGGCAAAGCCCACGTATTTCTTGTTGTATCCCTGATCGGAATCGGAATGGCAGAGCTAGCGTCTTTCAGTTGCCTCCCTGCTTCATTTTCCCGCGAGGGAAAGGAGGGCGTGCGTCAGGCGGTTTCTTCCACCCAATCGCGGCGTCGTTGACGGACTCCCAAGTCTCGCCAAATTCTGCGAAACTCGAACGTCATACAAGTTCCGAGAAAAGGGTGCAGCGGCGATATGGCGCTCGGAGACAGTGGCGTCCGTATTTTCCCATGAGTCACCGGATGCGGCTTGGCGTGGGTTGTGCCGAGACAATAGGGCTGCATACCTCAGCGTCCCTTACGCTACGAAAACGCTTGCAGGTAGTGAAAATCTTCCTGGTATTTTTCGCAGCAACGTTGTATTCAATATAGTTTTAAAACACGCGTCCCCACGTGACGTGTTCAACCGTCCCATTACACTTTTTATCATTGCATCTTTACAACTTTATGTAACTTTTAGTTAGCCTTAACTATATACTTTTTGTTATCAATCTGCCTATACCTACTGATTTCCCCAAGGTAACAGCAACATTCCCTGTGAATATAAACAATTACAGGTATCCAGACCAAAAGCACAGGCTTCGCGCCCACGCCGCGAAACTTGCGTGGTGGTCTTTCCAACTAAAACAAGCTGTAAAGGTAATTGCGAAGGTGTTGGTCCTAATTACGCAGTCCGCCTCATCAGTCAACCGCCTCCTACGTCAACCCCCACCACCTCTCTAAAGTTAGTCGGTCATCGTCAGTCATTGCCCTTTTTCTCTTCGCCCAGGGGCTCGGCGAGGTGGGATCCCCGGGGTTTCCAGACAGTCACTCATCTAAGAACCGCGGTGTCTCAAGTTGATTTACCGAGACATCAAGGATCGTAGTTAAGCAATTCGGCTACATTTGGTTGCTTGCGGCTTTGGTGGACAGTTCTTTGCTGTGGTTACAAATCTGGCTTGGTCGAAGACGCATTCAAGTGGCAACGAAGCCGTCAATGCGGAGAGACTTTTGGAACGCTTTTTTACAAATCAACAAATAAAAAACAGCTCAAATGAAATTGTATTTACAAGAAAACAATGTCTTCAACACACTACCCCTTTAAACTCCATTCCAGGCACAAAATGTGGTTGTGCCACTGAATATGACTGTTCACTGTGTCCAAATCAATAAACAGTTTCGGGCACGACAAACTACGGACGAAATTTCTAAGTACAGATTCATACACGATCTCCAAATTGCATTCATCAACAAATATTTTGCTTTTCTGCAACTGGATATAATCCATTGTTCAAAAAACCAGAATTTCGTAATCATGTTGACATTGACGTCAAATCACGCTAATCACGAAGTTAACTCCCGGTTACCAGGTCTTGTAAATATGGGAATTTTTGGAACTAGCGCTTCATCCTAGAACGTCAACAAGTTTTTATTGGTTTTGACAAACACGAAATTTAACTTACAGAATCGCACTTACGTTATATACGTTTGTGCACGTTGCTAATTAGCAATGTTGGTTCAAGGACTGGCCTACAGTCAGCGATGACTGCTTCTCAAAGACACTAGGATGACGCCTTAGCTAGTCCTAGTAGTAATTTAACAACACATACTTTCTCGCATTGTTTATTAATGTACAATTTTCGAATATTCAGACTTTCAGAAAATAATTGTTTTAAAATAGCCTATATTTCACGCACAATTACGCGAAAACTACTAATATTTTTCGAAAAATTGTACATGTTTTTTTTCTAAACCTGTCTTTGAACTACAGGTTCATTAGGGGAAAATCTCTAACTTCAATGCTATAGTTGTAGGAAGACACCAAAAAATTTTGACTTTTGCAATTTTCGAAAATGTAATGATTTCAACAAAAATGAGATTAACGCCACTTAAAAACATTCTTTAAGCATAAGCATTCTTTCCATTATCCGAGGACAAATTTACGAATGGAGAAACTGAACTTGATGAAGGATCCAGTACCTCCTTTGCGGCACCTTCTTTGTGGGGCGGAATGCACCTCCTTTGTTCAGCGCAACCCACGCCGCCCGCCCCTCGTGACGCATGGGGAAATACGCCTCCGCACCCCCAAACCGAGGCAACGGAATTACCCGCGCCCTGTTCTTAGAATTTATCGTGACGGAAGGTTACTTCGGAGAAAAATGCGGGGCACAGCTTTACGCGGACGCCGTGATAGGCGAAGGAACCAATTGCCATAAAGACGCGGGAGAATCTACGTGACACGGGAGCTCTTCCTGAGCGGACCGCCGAAGAAAGCTGGATCACTTGCTTTAGGAGGCAGCATCGAGATCACTTTCTTTTGGAGGCAGCAGGGAAAACACTTGTTTTTGAGCTAGCGGAGAGAGCACTTGTTATTTTGATTCGGAGCCGGAACTATCCGTGCCTGGTCGGCCCGAATGCCACTGCCACCTCGTCACACCGCTTGGCCTGATCCGTTCACTGTGGGCCGCCGAGTGGTCGCCACAAAGAAAGCTGGGGCAGGCACCGACCGTGGCTTCCCTCCGCCAGACCTGGCCGGCGCTGGGATGCCCGAACGCCGCCCCTGCAACCTGGGACCATGACCGCCGGGGAGGCGAAAACACGGAGCTAAGAGGAATCTGGCCATGCCGGCCTTTTTTAAGTTAAGATTAGTTGTAAAGTAATTATAAGTTTTTGTTGTGGCAGTGGGCTTCACCGCACTGAATTCAAGAGTGATTAAAGTAATATGAAAGAAAATGCTCAGACTTTCTCTCCAGTAGTTAGGCAATCACGCATGCCTCCCTGTAGGAGGTCTGTCGACGAAGCAGCGGGCAAAGCTGATTCGCCGAAGGAAATCAGGTAGTCGGGTGAGTCGGTGGTTACAATATAATATATATATATATATATATATATATATATATATATATATATATATATATATATATATATATATTATATATATATATAATATATGTAGGAGTTCCATTTAGCGTGGAAATCTTGAAATAACAAAAAATACAGCGATGTACGAAAATTGCGTCGAGACCCTCAGCGGGTGGAGCGGTGAGTCAACAATGTAATCATATATAGGAACCCCTTTATTTCTTATTTTATATTCGATTCTACGGACAAAAATACGTGTTTTGTCTGAAAACTTTTTTTCTCATTTGTGATAGGTGGAAGCTGAAATCGGAAAATTTAATTTCCAAAATTTCCTGCTGTAATTTGGTGGTGGTTTTTGAGTGTGCCTCAGGGCTCACCCGTCAATTTGTTGGGTAGCGTCTCTCATGTGCCGTTCCTACAGTACTTCAGAGGCTATCCGAATATTTATTAAACATTCACCTTTCTGAACTAACATTCCTCCTTGTTGCATCATGGATTATGTAAATGTTGCAAGGAAAATATTGAAATGATTTCCATTTTACGGCGAAGCTGGGGAGAAATTTCGACGCTGCTGTTAATTTGAATTGCGCAAACGTCTTCCTGCAGAGTACGATCGCGTTCTTCTTCGTTAGAATTTTTCAACAATTCCTCTACTGAGCGGAAGTGTACAAACGAAGAAAAGAAACACGAGTTTCTGTGCTAATGGAGGAAATAATCAAATAACAATTTCTACTGCAGTAGGTCATAATTACAGATGCGAGTGCTTCGAGAAATCTTCAACATCGGATTCCGTCATGTGTTTTGAAGGATACTGTAAAGATACATAATTTACTCGTGATCATGTATCCTAGCATCAAGGAAGTTAAACTGAACAATGGACTTTTCCAAAACCGACTTCCAAATTTTTTTCTATTGGAGTTCAGAATAATACAGAACGAATCCGAACTTTTTACCCTCAAGTACTATTCTCTGATGAATCGACAAACACGGTGAAGTTAACCGCCAAACGATGCTTTTGGAGTGTAGAAAAGCCCACACTGGGATTGTCAGTAAATATTCACAGACCTTTGGTCGGGTAACGTTTGGTGTAGCGATAATTGGCGATAAACTTATCGAACATACTTTATTGACGGTAATCTAAATGGTGCAAAGTCCGTGATTGGAAATTTCTTGATAAAGAAATTACCAGAATGCTCGAGACGTAGTTTGCGAAGTGCGAACAGAAACATGTGGTTTCAACCATGATGGTTGTCCCGAGTGACATTCTCATTAGTAGCACGCGATATGGATCGGGATACATAACGTTGGGATCGGTAGAGAAAGGATCAGGACCTAAAATATGGCGTTTATAAAGGAAACACCTACTACACTGAAAACATGAGCCACGAATAAGGGAACCACGTGTGCACGATTACACCCGATATGCTTATGGATGTGTTCGTTTATTTGGGCGATCATAAATCGCATTGAGGTTCAGGACAATCATTTCGAGCACTTCGTTTAAATAAATGCTGATAGCTTGTAGAATCAGTCTGAAAACCAGCACACCCCAATAGTGAGAGGCAAGGAGACTAACTGATAAACAAGCACCCCGAAGGAACAGAAAAAAACCTACTACAGTCCACGTTCTTTGTTCCTGGGTTACGCTAAAATTAGTTTTATTGACTCCGAGAAATACTGATTTTTATTAACCACTCAGAAATAATCGACCACGCTCAAAACCACTCAAGTTTTATCGTAGAATTCTGAATATGAAAATAAAAATGGGGGTTCCTATGTAAGATTTCAATGTACCCACGCCCACCCCCGCTGGGGGCAGGGGCGGTGCTGATTTTTAGCATAGAATGATTTCTTCTTTTCCAAAAACTGTAAAGATTTTGGTTTCGCGCCTCAATTTTTCGTTACATCGCGTATTTTTTAGTCATTTCAAGTTGTCAAGTTAAATGGGACACCTGTATATGTATGTATGTAATGTATGTATGTATGTATATATATATATATATATATAATATATATGTATATATATATTATATAATATATATATATATATATATATATTAATTGTGACGTACCTGGAAGCGGTACTTTCACGACAAATAAATTATGCAAGTGGACATTACATTTTCGTGAATGGGTCTTCCAGGAATTTGTCGCAGCATAGGAAGATAATCGTTATTAAATTCTTTTGCACAGACTAAATATTTTAATGATCAGAGAACCACTTTACAAATATATTTACCAATCGCAATGCACAGCCTGTGAAAGCAAGTGCCGCAACGGTCAACGGCTACCTTGAGTTTTTAAAAACCACCTGCTTCCTCTTGGAGGCGACCGGGCCGTCGTTGGCAACGCGGTGTGTCTTCGGCCAGAATTCTTCGGCTTCGCCCCGAAGTCCGCCGCGGAGTTCGCCCTCCCTCGGCGACCAAATTCCTCTGGCCCAAACGTAACGCCGATGAATTCGCCGGGGTCCACCCCAGCGCGGGTTGTGAACCAATGTCTCACGGGTATTGGAACGCACGACTTCGTGATTGATGTTCGGTCGGCTGTTCTAGTCTTTTCAGCGACCTTTCTCAACTTTGCGGGATGTCCGTACAGTACTGCCCACTGTTATATTATACCAGGGCGGGATTATGACACGAGCCCACCGGCCACACGTTTTCTTGTCTTATTGGTTTTTATCAGTTCGGGTGCGCAATTCTACTTCCACTAATCATCTAATTGTTAATCCTTATCACACCTGGTTCCACATTCAACGGCCACACTCAGTCCGAACTGCGGTTAACCACGACAATAACTCTCTTGGACGCAACACTGCCCCGTCCGTGTTTCACTTGAGGCCTCTCCGCGCACCACTAACCGTCGCTCGCC
>BOPP01000043.1:1605308-1638226 GCA_017312745.1 Gryllus bimaculatus
CAACTAGATTCATCATCACACGACTTTTGTTATTTAATTATATCTTGAGCGTAATGTCTTGCGCGTAGGGCGTGTCTTCAGATGATATTTCACGGAATTCCTCTTTTCCAGTCTGCCGCGCGAGAATGTCGCATGATCGCCAGCATTGCTCGATAATCGCGATCAGCATAATTAGCGACCGATCAGAGAACACAATTCCCATGAGATATTATCATCGTGAGACAGTCCTCAAGCGCTAAAAATTTTTTTTTTTTAAAAACCCAAGATATAATTTTTTTCCTAGGATCCACACAACGCACCTCTATTGTATGTTTATTATGTTGTTTTTATTGTATTGATATGCTTTTTATTTCAGACTAGTGAACCATGTTTCAATGTGTTTCCAATCTAATCTCTTTTTACTTGTCGTTTTAACAATTTCAACTGCCAGTTATTCCATTGTGCCTCCGGCATACATAGTCATTCTCAAAACAATTTTTTCGGAGAAAAAATGTAACTTCATTTAGATTTATTTTAGGTATAATGGGGGAGATCGTCTGCGCACGTTTGAGTTCCAGAACCCATCTGTAACCATCCCTTCGTTGTGGCTGTACGATCACCTGATTACCTTATTTGGCCCCGATCCAGCGTTGCCCCGGCTGCTCAGTTCCCCTCAGGCGCCTCCGATGCGCAATGCATTCGGGCGGCGGCGCGGTTGGCGATTGCGGCAAGCATCTGTGGCTGCCCCCGGTGAGTCAAAGCAACTCGCCCCACCTCGCCAAGCCCACGTATTTCTTGTTGTATCCCTGATCGGAATCGGAATGGCAGAGCTAGCGTTTTCATGCTCCCTGCTTCATTTTCCGCGAGGGAAAGGAGGCGTGCGTCAGCGGTTTCTTTCCACCCAATCGCGGCGTCGTTGACGACTCCCAAGTCTCGCCAGAATTCTGCGAAACTCGAACGTCATACAAGTTCCCGAAGAAAAGGGTGCAGCGGCGATATGGCGTCGGAGACAGTGGCGTCCGTATTTTCCCGATGAGGTCACCGATGCGGCTTTGCGTGGGCTTGTCCGAGACAATAGGTCTGCATACCTCAGCGTCCTTTACGCTACGAAAACGCTTGCAGGGTAGTGAAAATCTTCCTGGTATTTTTCGCAGCAACGTTGATTCAATATAGTTTTTAAAACAGCGTCCCCACGTGACGTGTTCACCTCCCATTACCACTTTTATCATTGGCATCTTTACAACTTTATGTCTTTTGTTAGCCTTAACTATATACTTTTTGTTATCAATCTGCCTTATACCTACTGATTTCCCCAAGGTTAACAGCAACATGTCCTGTAATATAAACATACAGGTCCAGACCAAAGCACAGGCTTCGCGCCCACGCCGCGAAACTTGCGTGGTCGTTTTCCAACTAAACAAGCTGTAAAGGTAATTGCGAAGGTGTTTGGTCCTAATGTACCGCAGTCCGCCTCATCGAGTCAACCGCCTTCCTACGTCAACCCCACCACTCTCTAAAGTTAGTCGGTCATCGTCTGTCATGCCCTTTTCTCTTCGCCCAGGGGCTCGGCGAGGTGGGGATCCCCCGGGTTTCAGGACAGTCACTCATCTTAAGAACCGCGGTGTCTCAAGTTGATTTACCGAGACATCAAGGATCGTAGTTAAGCAATTCGGCTACATTTGGTGCTTGCGCTTTGGTGGACAGTTCTTTTGCTGTGGTTACAAACTGCTTTGTCGAAGACGATTCACAGGGCAACGAAAGCCCGTGGTCAATGCGAGAACTTTTGGAACAGCTTTTTTTACAAAATTCAACAAATAAAAAAAAAACAGCTCAAATGAAATTAGTGTATTACAAGAAACAATGTCTTCAAACCACACTACCCTTTAAACTCCATTCCAGGCACATAAATGTGGTCTGTGCCAGCTGAATATGATGTGTCACTGTGTCCAAATCAATAAACAGTTTCGGGCACGACAACTACGGACGAAATTTCCTAAGTACATATTCAACACGATCGTCCAAATTGCATTGTCATCAACAAATAATTTTGCTTTTCTGCAACTGATATAATGCCATTGTTCAAAAAACCAGAATTTCGTAATCATGTTGACATGACGTCAAATCACGCTAATCACGAAGTTAACTCCCCGGGTTACCCATGGTCTTGGTAAAATATGGAATTTTTGGAACTAGCCGCTCATCCTAGAACGTCAACAAGTTTTTATTGGTTTTGACAAACACGAATTACTTACAGATCGCACTTACGTTATATACGTTTGTGCACGTTGCTAAATTACAATGTTGGTTCAAGGACTGGCCTACAGTCAGCGATGACTGCTTCTCAAAACACTAGATGACGCCTAGCTATTCCTAGTTAGTAATTTAACACACATACTTTCTCGCATTGTTTATTAATGTACAATTTCGAATATTCAGACTTTCAGAAAATAAATGTGTTTTTAAAATAGCCTATATTTTCACGCACAATTACGGCGAAAACTATAATATTTTTTTCGAAAAATTTGTACATGTTTTGTTTTCTAAACCTGTCTTTGAACTACAGTTCATTTAGGCGGAAAGAATCTCTAACTTTCCAATGACTATAGTTGTAGGAAGGACACCAAAAAATTTGACTTTTGCATTTTCGAAAATGTAGAGATTTCAACAAAAATGAGATTAACGCCACTTAAAAAACATTCTTTAAGCATAAGCAGTTCTTTCCAGTTATCCTGAGGCGACAATTTACGAATGGCAGAAACTGAACTGATGAAGGATCCAGTACCTCCTTGCGGCACGCTTCTTTGTGGGGCGAATGCAGCCTCCTTTGTTTCAGCGCAACCCACGCCGCCCGCCCCTCGTGAGCATGGGGAAATACGCCTCCGCACCCCCAAACCGAGCACGGAATTACCCGCGCCCTGTTCTTAGAATTTATCGTGACCGGAGGTTACTTCGGAGAAAAATGCCGGGGCACAGCTTTACGCGGACGCCGTGATAGGCGAAGAACCAATTGCCATAAAGACCGCGGGAGAATCTACGTGACACGGGAGCTCTTCCTGAGCGGACCGCCGAGAAAGCTGGATCACTTGTTTAGGATGGCGAGCTCGAGATCACTTTCTTGAGGCAAGCAGGGAAAAGCCACTTGTTTTTGAGCTAGCGGAGAGAGCACTTTGTTATTTTGAATTCGGAGCCGGACTATCCGTGCCTGGTCGGCCCGAATGCCACTGCCACCTCGTCCACACCGCTTGGCCTTCCGTGTCACTGTGGGCCGCGAGTGGTCGCCACAAAGAAAGCTGGGGCAGGCCACCGACTCGTGGCTTCCCTCCGCCAGAACCTGGCCGGCGCTGGGATGCTCCGAACGCCGCCCCTGCAACCTGGGACCATGACCGCCCGGGGAGGCGAAAAACCACGGAGCTAAGAGGAAGTCTGGCCATGCCGTGCCTTTTTTTAAGTTAAGATTAGTTGCTAAAGTAATTATAGTTTTTGTTGTGGCAGTGGGCTTCGAGCCCGCACTGAATTCAAGAGTTGATTAAAGTAATATGAAAGAAAATGCTTCAGACTTATCTCTCCAGTAGTTAGGCAATCACGCATGCCTCCCTGTAGGGAGTGTCTGCGACGAAGCAGCGGGCAAAGCTGATTCGCCGAAGGAAATCAGGTAGTCGGGTGAGTCGGTGGTTACAATATATATATATATATATATATTATATATATATATATATATATATATATATATATATATATATATATTATATATATAATATAATATATGTAGGAGTTCCATTTAGCGTGGAATTTGAAGATAACAAAAAAATACGCGATGTACGAAAATTGAAGCGTCGAGACCCTCAGCGGGTGGAGCGGGTTGAGTCAACAATGTAATCATATATAGGAACCCGCCCATTTATTTCTTATTTTATATATCGATTCTACGGACAAAAATACGTGTTTTGTCTGAAACTTTTTTTCTCATTTGTAAGGTGGAAGCTGAAATGCGGAAAAATTTAATTTCCAAAATTTCCGTGCTGTAATTTGGGGTGGTTTTTGAGATGTGCCTAGGCTCACCCGTCAATTTGGTTGGGTAGCGTCTCTCGATGTGCCGTTCCTACAGTACTTCAGAGGTATCCGAATATTGTATTAAACATTCACCTTTCTGAACTAACATTCCTCCTTGTTGCATCATGGATTATGTAAATGTGCAAGGAAAATATTGAAATGATTTCCATTTACGGCGAAGCTGGGAGAAATTTCGACGCTGCTGTTAATTTGAATTGCGCAAACGTCTTCCTGCAAGTACGATCGCGTTCTTCTTCGTTAGAATTTTTCACAATTCTCTACTGACGGAAGTGTAAACCGAAGAAAAGAACACGAGTTTCTTGCTAATGGAGGAAATAATCAAAATAACAATTCGTACTGCAAGTAGCTCATAATTACATGCGAGTGCTTCGAGAAATCTCAAAAATCAGGATTCCGTCATGTGTTTTTGAAGGATACTCGTAAAGATACATAAATTTCACCGTGATCATGTTCCTAGCATCAGGAAGTTAATTGACAATGACTTTTCCAAAACCGACTATCCATTTTTTTCTATTGGCAGTTCAGATAATACAGAACGAATCCGAACTTTTTACTCAAAGTACTATTCTCTGATTGAATCGACAAACCACGGTGAAGTTAACCGCCAAACGATGCTTTTGGAGTGTAGAAAAGCCCACACTGGGATTGTCAGTAAATATTCACAGACCTTTGGTCGGGTAACGTTTGGTGTAGCGATAATTGGCGATAAACTTATCGAACATACTTTATTGACGGTAATCTAAATGGTGCAAAGTCCGTGATTGGAAATTTCTTGATAAAGAAATTACCAGAATGCTCGAGACGTAGTTTGCGAAGTGCGAACAGAAACATGTGGTTTCAACCATGATGGTTGTCCCGAGTGACATTCTCATTAGTAGCACGCGATATGGATCGGGATACATAACGTTGGGATCGGTAGAGAAAGGATCAGGACCTAAAATATGGCGTTTATAAAGGAAACACCTACTACACTGAAAACATGAGCCACGAATAAGGGAACCACGTGTGCACGATTACACCCGATATGCTTATGGATGTGTTCGTTTATTTGGGCGATCATAAATCGCATTGAGGTTCAGGACAATCATTTCGAGCACTTCGTTTAAATAAATGCTGATAGCTTGTAGAATCAGTCTGAAAACCAGCACACCCCAATAGTGAGAGGCAAGGAGACTAACTGATAAACAAGCACCCCGAAGGAACAGAAAAAAACCTACTACAGTCCACGTTCTTTGTTCCTGGGTTACGCTAAAATTAGTTTTATTGACTCCGAGAAATACTGATTTTTATTAACCACTCAGAAATAATCGACCACGCTCAAAACCACTCAAGTTTTATCGTAGAATTCTGAATATGAAAATAAAAATGGGGGTTCCTATGTAAGATTTCAATGTACCCACGCCCACCCCCGCTGGGGGCAGGGGCGGTGCTGATTTTTAGCATAGAATGATTTCTTCTTTTCCAAAAACTGTAAAGATTTTGGTTTCGCGCCTCAATTTTTCGTTACATCGCGTATTTTTTAGTCATTTCAAGTTGTCAAGTTAAATGGGACACCTGTATATGTATGTATGTAATGTATGTATGTATGTATATATATATATATATATATAATATATATGTATATATATATTATATAATATATATATATATATATATATATTAATTGTGACGTACCTGGAAGCGGTACTTTCACGACAAATAAATTATGCAAGTGGACATTACATTTTCGTGAATGGGTCTTCCAGGAATTTGTCGCAGCATAGGAAGATAATCGTTATTAAATTCTTTTGCACAGACTAAATATTTTAATGATCAGAGAACCACTTTACAAATATATTTACCAATCGCAATGCACAGCCTGTGAAAGCAAGTGCCGCAACGGTCAACGGCTACCTTGAGTTTTTAAAAACCACCTGCTTCCTCTTGGAGGCGACCGGGCCGTCGTTGGCAACGCGGTGTGTCTTCGGCCAGAATTCTTCGGCTTCGCCCCGAAGTCCGCCGCGGAGTTCGCCCTCCCTCGGCGACCAAATTCCTCTGGCCCAAACGTAACGCCGATGAATTCGCCGGGGTCCACCCCAGCGCGGGTTGTGAACCAATGTCTCACGGGTATTGGAACGCACGACTTCGTGATTGATGTTCGGTCGGCTGTTCTAGTCTTTTCAGCGACCTTTCTCAACTTTGCGGGATGTCCGTACAGTACTGCCCACTGTTTATTATTAGTACCAGGGGCGGGTTATGACACGAGCCCACCGGCCACACGTTTTCTCTGTCTTATTTGTTTTTATCAGTTCGGCGTGGCGCAAATTTCTACTTTCCACTAATCAATCTAATTGTTAATCCTTATCACCACCTGCGTTCCACATTCAACGGCCACACTCAGTCCGAACTCGGTGTAACCACGACCAATTACCTCTCTTGGAGCAACACTGCCCCGTCCGTGTTATCACTTGAGGCCTCTCCGCGCACCCACTAACCGTCGCTCGCCTCGCCGTGCCCCCCCCCCCCCCCCCCGATTTGACCGTTGGTGGCGGCGGCGGCGGCGTTACTGCGCTGACCTAAATTTGCATTTAAAAATACACTGAAGAAATTATATCAAGAACATTCACATTACGATTAGATGCACAAGTCAAACGTTTATAACGAGGTTTCGTTAAACGTTACATTGTCAAAACGTCTAGTCTTGATTGATAAGTGATTCCGGACGGGTCAACTGCTAACTAATATACGTTCCGTAAGTGAAGTGCATATTTTGATCGTGCGAAGCGGCAGTGATCTTCCCCCACTAGAGAGTGAGATCCGTCGTAGACCTACGTGGACTTGCGTGAATTTCCCCTAGCAGGTATCTGCCACTAACAGGGCACCGCCGCAGCCGAAACTCTAAGCTTCCGACTGATATCCCGATACGATTGCATGTGCGTGTATGTGTGTGTAAGTGAGAGGAGCGAATAGGACAAGAGGGAGGAAAGATCGTGGGCAATCCGTGGTCCGTTTGTTAGGGTACTGTTCCAACATTCGCCTGGTGTTGATCGGAGAAACCACGGTAAACTACCGATCAGAGCACCCGGCCTCTAGAATCTCCTCCAGACAGCATCTGAATTCGGTCTAGCTATCTATTGTAGCTAGTGTCGAACATCCTCCCACCGTCGGGATTCGATCCCTAGAACCCCCTGGTCAGAGGCACTGCAGCGATATCAGTTGAAGCCCTGAGCCATCTTTGCCAGTTCTAGTCTTCAAAGTTATGTCAATAATTCACATGACGACTTCCCCCAAAAGAAAATTCTTGGTAAGGTGCTCTCCGGATTATTGTGTTGTATGTTGAAAGACCACCGAGCTGAATTCAAGAACCCGGGATTGAAAAATTACCCATGCCTCTCCCAGAATCTGAATTCTGATTCTTGGCCCATGGGTGGCTGTACAAAATGAAAATGGAAAGTAATTTTTAATATTTAATTTGTAATTGATTCGCTATGTCTTAAGTCGACAGATCACACCGAACCAGTAGAACACGGGCACACAACCGGTACTAAGCTGACTGCAATATCTTTACTGTCAACACAAAAATACAAATTAATTACCTCAGTATCCCTTTTCATCGTCTACATAAATGACAAAATTGCACAAAAACTATTCATATTTTTGAAAGATTGTATTTTACCTTATTTTTTTAAACACCAGACAATTCTGTTTTAATTGTAAATCTCGGAGAAACGACTTCAGTAGATTGTAGATGACACATTTACCTACAGTAGATAGCCAGAGAAATGCCAGAGAAATGCCAGAGAAATAAGTCATCCCTGACTTATTATCCTAAACAAGCTCCGACAGATTCGATATCTGAACTTAGAAGGAATAAGGCAGAGAAAATGAAGAAACAAATTTATATTCCGATGAATATGACCTGACTCACCGCAGACTGAGACGTATCGAAACAGAAATTAGGTGTTTCTGCATTCTTCGAAAAGATAATATTCACATTGATGAACGGTTTAGAAACGTATATTCTACTTTTTGAAGACCAAAATCTCTTATCTTCAATATTGTATTTTCGCAATGATATTTTTTCCAGTTTTCGCTGAAAATAAGACCAGCACTAAATTTGTACCGCCTTTTAATACATTTATGACATACTTTATGACGATAAAATTTAAGGAAAAAATTTGTAGCAGTTTTTAAGTAACAGGGTTTTATAAATTGCAATAACATCAAGAGAAATTACACAAAAACTACAAGTTAAAAAAAATATTACATGACACTTTTTAAGCTCTATTTTATTTCGTAATTAATTAAAGATTAAAACCTTTATCTTCAATATTGCACTTTTTCAATGTTAATTTTCCACTCAAAAATGTAGTGTGCGTCAAAAGTGGGACGTTATTTTTTATCGCCCTTTGATATATACAAGAAGCGTATTGAACAAATATAACAAAACAAATAAGTAAATAAATAAATAAATAAATAAATAAATAAATAAATAAATAAATAAATAAATAAATAAATAAATAAATAAAATAAATAAATAAATAAATAAATAAAATAAATAAATAAATAAATAGTATGTAGAATTGCACGAAAACTATTCATATTTTTGAAAAATTGCATTTATACTAATTTTTTAGATCTGCTTTACAAGAACAGATTTTATTCAGAAAAACTATCCATCTTCAATATTGCAGTTTTAACAAGAATTTCGAAAAATTAGTTATTTCATCGTAGATGAAATGGATTGGTAACATGACACTTGTACAATTTTTATTCGTTATCAGCGCTATCCGAAGACAAAGTTTAATTAAAAAATTTTGAAGATTTATGTGTAGCACCTCCAAAAATCAAAATATCCGTTTCAAACTCGCAGTGCCTGGAGTGCGTTCAAATCGATCGGGGCATATTAATTTTGGAGAAAATCGTCTGACCAATTTAGACGGCCGCGTTCACCACAGACAGACTTTTTGCCGTCAATCGATTTTTCAGTACCAAGGATCCACAAAACATAGATTCTGACTACACGTGTTACAGGACGCAATGTACTTTGAATAGACATAATATTTTCGTTACTATGGGTTAACAATAAGTTTTTTGTGGAAATATCAACGTTTTTTGATGACTATGACAGTACTTTCTCTTCTACCGAAGTAAGACAAAAGTAAAATCGATTTTCTTACATCAATATTTGTATTTAATGACGAAAATTCTACCTTTTTATGTCAAATAAGAGACAATTCGCCTTCGTAACGTGGTAATGGTTTAAACTAAGTCAAAACGCTATACGTATTTTCAAAATGTATCCTGAAAAGTCAGTTTTCGAGTAATAATCCCGAATTTTTTATCCATACTTAAAGACGCTGTCATAATCAGGCGTCTCGTTTTGCACCATTGTACAACCTCCAGATAATTCTAAAATATTCATTATTTATTAGTAATATTAGTAATATACATTTTCCATTTCATTTCATTCAATGATTGAAATATTAAAGAAACATTAATGGATGAAGTGTTTTGAAATTAAAGATTGTCCGTCGAACGCATAAAAATAAAAACGGTAAATAGGAACACCCGTTTTTTATTGCAGATTCTCTGGGGAAACTAGTGGTGCTAAAACCACATACTTTCTCACCCGTGTTAGCACGCAAAATTACGCGAAAAGTACTCAAGTTTTCGAAAAATTGTACCTGTCCTTATTTCGAAACCTATCTTTAAGGAACATATTTCGTTAAGGAAAAAAATATCCATCTTTAATATTTTAGTTGTAGGAAGGCTCGGGAAAAAATTGAAGTTTTGCAGTTTTTGAAAAATCCGGGTATTCAACGAAGGCGAGACCTGCACTATTCTTTTGAAAGTTCTTCACAAGGGGCGAAGCGTGAGAATAATTTTTGGATAAGCTGAGTCGCGAACATTTTGTAAACACACATACTACTTAGTTTGAGAAATATTGAATACTACGAAGCTAGAGATCAGAAGACTACAAATCTAATAATAATAATAATAATAATAATAATAATAATAATAATAATAATAGTAATAATAATAATAGTAATAATAATAATAATAATAATAATAATAATAATAATAATAATAATAATTAATATGAATTCAGTATCAAATATTGTAATCAAGAACAAGTCTTTGTATGTTTACCATAGTTTGTTAAATATTTAATTTTGGTCTGGCTATTTTTTCTTTCAATTGCACTTTTTGTCCAAAAGACAACATCTCAACTCAATTAAACAACAAAATTTAATTGAATCAAATGAATCACCATGCATAGTCACAGAATCTTCCATTTCGTCATGTGGTTCTAATCACAAAAACCCAAAATATGCCATATATTTTAATTATAAAATAAAACAAAACAACCACATTTTACTGTAGTGTCTTATAGTTCAAACGACACTTCACTTGTGACACACACACGAACACGCTAGGTTTAGATTTATTTAGTCAACAAAACGTAAAACGGTATGTGACGTATGGGGGAGATAATCTGCGCAAGTTTTCTTGAGTTCCAGAATCACTTCCTGTCATTTTAACTATAAATAATTGAAAGATGAGTAGAAGTTTAACTTAAATAAATAAAAATAAATTTTAAAATCTGCAAGATTAGCAATATTTGAAAAAAATAGACATTTTCGTTTTCGAGTTTTAGAAAACGTATTTGCATCGGTACGCGAATTGCAAATATGATTTTTCTGCATTGCTAACAAAATAGTAACTCGCCCTTACCTCTACTCTTACCATCACAAGCAAAAGGAGAGTTCAACAAAACGTGCGCACAGTGAAGTTTCATTTACGTTCAGAAGCAAAACAAGGGGCCATCTCAGCATTTGCTCAATGGATCTAGAAAACTGGACAAAAACCTGATCGAGATGGGGGTCATTGACCCGGAAGCTGAAGGACATTATTTGTTCATAACATTATTATTTGTAACAACATTATTTGTAAACATATTAAGTCTCTTTAAAAAATGTATATAATACAAATGTAAGCTAATTCATTACATATCACTGTTTTGTTAAAATAAACATTATTTTTCTTTTTTGCTAATCAGTATAGTCTCTTAATTGTATAGAAATAGTTGTGCAGTAGAAAAGACTTTACTTTTAACTTAAATTTGTGAACCAACTTCAATTGTTTAACGTCATCTGGCAATGCGTTGTAAAGTAACGTACATGTGTTGTATGTGGATTTCTGATACTGAGCTGTTGATACTGACACTTGATGAACGTGATTTTTACGACGTGTGTTGTAATTATAAATATCAGTATTGCATAAAAATATGTTCCCACCGTTAAGTATGTCACTTTTGACAAATATTACAGATTCGTAAATATATAGGCACGGCAGTGGTAAGATTCCCAGATCAATAAAGAGAGTCTTGCAAGGGTAACGCAGATGGCATTTTTTCATTATTCGAATAATTTTCTTTTGCAATCTAAAAGTCTGAGTACTACATGATGATTTCCCCCAGAATATTATACCATATCTCAGGTGGGAATGTACATATGCAAAATACACGCAACAAGCTGCATAAAGGCTGACAGAATTTGAAAGAATTCTGAATGCGTAACATAATGAACTTAATTTAGTATTTAATTTTGTTATATGAACATTCCATTTGAGGTTTGACTGAATTAGAGACCTAGAAATTTTGTTACCTGAACATCAGCTAATTGCACATTATTCATTTTCAATGTATCATGCAATTGCTGCTTTGAAAGGCAAAAATGCATTGAAACTGTTTTTCCTTCGTTAACTATTATTTTTTTTTATTACAAAAGCAATTTAAAATATCTAAAATCGAACTAATAATTATTTCTTTTGCAAAGAATATTCGTGTCATCGGCAAACAGAACCATTCTTCCGTTTTTAATAGACGACGGCATATCGTTTACGTATAACAGAAAGAGGATATGACCTAAGATCGAGCCTTGCGCTATTCAAGCAGCTTACGTAATGACCCTGTTTGATCTTTACACAACACAATACTAGGGGATTTTCACACTCGCCGCGATGCCAACTGACAAATGCTTAAAATCAACATTTTCTAAATGATCAGTTTTATCGAAAGTTTTCACAAATTTAAATAATGTGGGAGAAAAAGTGAACATTCTCAATATTGTACTTAAGGAATTAGGGACATAAGAATTCAAATCCTGGAATTTGAACTAAATTAATGTTATACTTGCGATGTTTTAAGTTGCTTAATGCCTCTAGAGGACATTCCCGGAAGATCCACGCAAGCTGGATGTGAAGAGAGCGCCTGCTGGCAAGAATTTCAATTACTTACATAGTAGCAAGGCCAGCCCAACCTCTGCGCAAAACGCGACAGCCTACTCAATGTGCATGTGTACTAACTTCCCCGCGCTCCTTCCCCTGTCAAATGACGCCGTAAAGGCCCATTCACAATTCAAACGTAAACATAAGCGTAGATATTACGTAAGTGATAGACTAAAGTATTCACAAGTTCTAACATAACGTAATCAAAAGAAGAGTTTCTATTGGCTGTGGGGCATTCTGGTTTACTATTGGTCGGATGTGAGAATCGATTTCAAGGTATAGACTGTGCCCACAGGCCATATGGCATTAGTTCTATCGACATCGATTCTCAATATTGAGTTACCGTTCTGTGATTGGTTCATTTATTATGTCTTGCTTAAGCATAAGCACAGAACCTTTTAGTTAACGTCTTACGTGTTATGCTTATGCGAACTTTTGTGTTAAAGCCATGCTTATGTTTATGTTTGCATTGTGAATAGGCCTTCACGCGTTAGGCGGACGAGACTCAGTCTCACCCAGGCCTCGCCCGCCTCTCTGGGTGGCGAAAAGACCCAACACATGGAGTATGCATAAGAACAGAAAAAAAATAACTTGGTGCGCGTATGTACGGTATTAATTGGCTAAGAAGCGACATTCCGAATGTACAATACGTTATGTTTTTAGTGAGGTATTTCTCGCCATCTTCAAAATTCGTTGGGATAGCTCAGCTTACTCTGCCCATCCTGACGCTTCGCCACGGTTTTACACACTATCCAACAATAAACTTCAATAAAAACTGGTGGAGCCTTTTTTAATGAACTAGTTGCTTCATGAAAAGTACTCCCAAAAATTTAAATATGTTTCAAATTCATGGGTCTGTTACGTCAGCAAGATCGATTGGGGGCAATCATATTTGGAGAAAATCTGCTGAACAGTTTAGCAGCTAGCATTGTTCACAGACAGACATTTTGCCGTCATTCGATTTTTCGGTATCACGTATACACGAAACATGGATTATGACTACACCACGTGGTAGAGGATCCTCCCCCCTAAATTTAGTGACTGGATTTATCCACTTCGTTACCAGGGCCCTGTAATAAGAGTTTTTCTGCCGAAAATTCGCAGTTTTTTGGTGCAGCATTACATAACGTTCTCCACTTCGTAGCGAGAAAGTAAAAAATAAGTAACTTCTGTATTAGACTTTTTTCGTTTCTTGATAGCTGGCGCTGAAATCGACAAAAAGAAAGCAAAAGACCGTTGAAAATGAGTTTTTTACAACAAGGGCAACAAATGATACGAAACGCCGAAAAAAACTCGGTTTTTAAAAAACATTTTTGCGTGTTTTGATTTTTACCGATTACCACAAAAAGGAAAAAAAAATATTAAATACAAAAGTTACGTATTGTTCCGAAAAATCCGAATCTGCAATAAAAAATTGGTGTCCTGATTTAACTTTTTTATTTTACCCCACCCTCATCCCCGGGGAGTAGGGGTGAGGGGTCGAGTTTGGTGTCATTGGATGGTCCCCGCAAATGCCTCCTACATTGTCATTGACCCGGCCGCAATGTAGGCGTTGATCCTATCGATACAAACAACTTTCATTATCCAATGCGCCCTTTTCGAAATATTCCCTAAACCAAATTTAAATGGTACATACAGTATTAATGTTAATGAATTTTAGAAATTACATTCCCGACATTTGATGGAGCTGCGACCCTCGTTCTGGAGGCACAACGGCCACGGGTAGTTACTGAAATTATAACATTTGTGATCAACTGCATAGTACTTAGACGAAAATGCAAATCATAAACAATATCAATGACTTTCAGCTGCCCGGAAAAGAAACAACCAACTATCGGTGGGCCTCTGAGGCTACCCCACTTGGAATGCTAGTTATCCTTGCTATATAATAAAGATACATTGGCCTTTATTTGGCATAAAAAGTTTGCTATTACAAATATTGATGCGAGAAAGACATCTTTTTTTCATTTGCGGTGATCGTACTGATTTTTTTTTAATTTAATGAATGCACACGTCTAATTTGGTGTCTTGTTGATGGATAAATCATACACGGATATATACTCCTATGTAAACTTCGTGGCATTTCAAGGTAACGAGCTGGAAGGAGAGGAGTGTCACTGACAGCAAATCCGGAGTTCAAATACAAAAAAAATTAAGTCGTAACGAATTCCCCATCAATGGGGAGCCCCGCACCCCGGAAAAATATTTATAAAATATAAGAGAAAAGCATAAAATGTTGGTATCTATAATAGAATTGTTCATCAAACAGTACTGTTCTAAAAAGTGTGTATTTTAAAAATAAAGAAGATTGTAAAAATAGGTATTCTATTATGGTTTTTGGTAAATCCGGAAGATTTTGTTTTTTGGAAGCAGGGGCACGACTTTACTGGTGCTTGGGGGCCCTGCAGAACCTAAATACTGCTCTGGTTATAATATGTAGACAAAATAAATGACCTACTGTCACCAGCAGTAAAGATCAGGGAAAATTGAATAATATAAATCTGGATCAACTTTCTTAGAAATAACGGGTGGAACGCTACACGTTTTGCGGTGGCCTCTGTCAAGTACCATTATTACAAATAATGAATTATCATTGTACGATATCCTTACCTCTTGGCGATGGTCTTCATAAGCAACCCTCGCAAGGCTAGCAATCTTGTTAGATTTTTGCCTGTTGTTTTGAACGATTTGGGTTTCTACTTCTCTTGTAATGCAATCAGAATTCATACATTATTTATGTGCATGAAGACTCTAACTGCTGTTGCTCAGATGAGAAACCTGTCACTTTTTATCGCAATACACACTGTGAAAACATTTTATAACTTTACGTGTTTTGGTTCCAGGGATGTCCAGGACAAATTTGAATGTCGGGTGGCTACTTAAGTTTACCTTTGAGCCTAAGGACTTCCTAAGGTTTACCTTCTTCTTTTTTAACATCAAGGATTAGGCCTGAATGCCTGTTTCATCCTCATCAATCCATCGAGCCTTTGATAGGTTTATCTCCAACGGTTTACTTTGCTTGTAGGTAAATATAGCTCCAGCTATAATAAACAATATTCTTTGTGCAAACAAAAATACATTAAAACCCTCCCAAATATTGAATTTCCAAATATTTGCATTTGACCCGCATTCCCCCCACATGCGGGTAATGGAAGTCACTAAAGAAATATAAAGCAAAATGAACATATCAGTAATTTATGAAGAGAGATGTGAGAGGTTTGCACCTCTTCTGTGGTGTTCTAAACAGGATACTCTGGACACAGGTAGCTCTGTGGATCTTGCACCTTCAATGATTGCTTCAATTTCTGCAGCCAACTAGGCTGAAGATAATTCTTCTTCATTGGTCGTTTGTTTATGATTTCTGGGCACTTGCTAGAACGCAAATTCATTCAGATCAATAAATTATTTTGTTAGGAGCCATAGTCATGGTCAATTTGTGATTCCTCAAAACAAAATTAACTTATCAACAAGAAACATTTGAAGAAGGGCTCTTCCTCACTCCATGTTACCACTCTCCCAACATCAATTTAACTGGATACCGAGTAATCAGTAGTTGCTATTGTAAGCATTGTGAGACCCAGCATACAACCATGCATCCACATAAAAGATTGCATCAAGTGAACCAAATACATTTTTTTAATGAATATGAACAACCAAAACATAAGGGAATTTATATACAAGGAATGGATTTTTTCCAAGCACCCAAGGATCTTCAGATCTCCAAGCCTCCCTCACCCCTTGACTATGTGCCTAGAGGCATTAATAGAGAATTGGTCATTGGGACAGTTTTAAAATTTCATAAAATGCTCATTTAATACTAGTAAAAAGGAAATTGAACAAATTAATTCTTAAGCATTATATGAAAATTAATGTCATCTTGAAAGTATTGTTATATTAATAAATTGAACAAGAAAAACATTATTATTTATTTACCATATTCTATGATACTGATAGTATTTTTATAAGGGGGTCAAATAGATGAATTTTGTCTATCAAACAAGCAAAATCTTGAACTGTAAGAAAATCAAACGAAACATCTTTAATCACATTTTAGTACAATGTACATGATAATATATACTCAAAATATTCATGGAATATGAACCATTCATCAATTTTAAAAATAAATACACGAAATATAATAATTAAAATAAAATGTACTGTAGATTAAAAGAAAAGTAAGTCATGCAGAGTATACACTCTTGCCAATTCAGGGAAATAGCAAAGTGAATTAATAAAACAATAACTTCTGAGATACATTTATTGACATACCATTTCCATTCATACAGATATTAAAATTTTATCACCCAGCATCAAACAAACAACTTACGTTATGGCTTATGTACAGCAGAGTGTGGTGGGACGGTACTTTACAACTGATACCCTCAAAAAGAGATTAACATTGCCCTTGTTTGGGAATCAAGAGTCCACACTCTTGACACTTTCGAGTCTGTACATACACAGCTAGAAAAGTATACCTATTCATTGGTGGATGTCACTTACTGTTTGGAGTTGAATTCCCCAGATAATATCAGATTACACAATATACCTTGTAAATATATGTACATGCTTATAAATCCATCATATAAAAAAATTGAATTGTGACTGCTTTAAAAATTAGACTTCTTTTGCAGACTTAACCGACAGGCCTTAGATAATGCACAAGGAAGAAATCGTATACCTTGGCAATGATTTTATTATTAGGACACAAGTAATACTGGCATAAAGTAAAATCAGAAAATGCATTTTCTCAGAAATACATGAACTTTAACATTACATACTGTCGCTGTAATAGATGTGATCATTGTAGCCTAAAAGAAATATGTGAGTACTTTTGTGTTCAGGAGGAAGAGTACATGATATACAATTATTAGTACCACATACTCAACAATATATGATTTACAGTCATTATTTATAAAATAGTGAGCAATAGAACCAACACCAAACAAAAGATGACCTAGTTTCAAATCATGAGAACCAGAGGGTTCAGCCATATTTGCTTTCATCCTTAAATGTTTTATTTACTTATTCACATGTAAAGCATCACGTTTCTCAACACTCACTTTGATACATTTTGTTCTTCAATATATATCAAATTAAATAAGTTGTGATGAAAACCATCCGAAACTTGGTTACATCATTAAATTTTTTTAAAGCAACCAGTTATAAAATATTTCAAAATCGTGTCATATTAGCATGTATTGTATTGATCTTAAATGCTTCACACATGATTAAAGCAAATCACTATTAACTTTCATTTAAGAATATATTACAAGAACAGTGCACCCAGAAAAGCATAGAGTAGGACGGAACGTCAATGATTACAGTTAACCAAGATCCTGAAGTTTTCCCTGTACATCAGTTCTTAAGACTTCACATCCAAAACACTTGGGCAACTGGAAAGTCATATTGGAATGTATAATTGTTAGAACATGAAAAAGTTCCACAACTTAATATTTGTCTATGCATAAAAATACTTCATTTGCAGTTTTCTCACATTACATCCGGACAGCCTGTAGTCCATGATGAGAAAAAAATGGTTCTTTTGCCAGACACTTAGTTATAAATCAGTTTTTCCACTATTATAAACTTTCCCCTATATAGCTTTTAATTTGTTTTTCTATTTTTGAAATAGGTATTCAATTCACAAATGTCATCAGCCATTTGGTATCCTATATATTCCAATATCAGGCTCAAGCCATGAGATTGGTTTAATGTTTTCCAGATCTTCAACCAGCACAGCCAGCCATCCAGCTAAATGCTTCTCATTTGTCCTCTAGGTTTACATATGGTTCACATTCTCAAAGAGAATTCTCCTAGGATAGACCATGTTATGTGAGGGTAACTGTAAACTAGCTGCTTAAATTTAGCTGTATTATTAAATAAGTAAAAGTAGTATTTATATAGTTTACTGCACCAGTAAAGTGTTTATCAGGTTGTTTACCAATTGTTTGAAATTATAATTAATGATTGACGATAGAAACCCAAGATGATTTGTTAACTACCAGTACTGTACCAGTGTATGAATGCACCAGTCAGTACAAATGTTTCCACTGAACATGGAAACTAGTAGATTCAGGAATACCCTGATGTAGAATATCACGTAAACTTATGGTTCATAAAATCTTCACTTAGAAAGAGAAACAAAATTCATTCTACTTGATTGCAAATTATGTTCACTCAGAAACAGGATTTGATGTTTTAAAAGGCGCCAAAATATTTTCAATATAAATAATTATGCAAAAAGATTTGTTAATGTGTAACAACTGCATAAACCAAATATTTATTCAATTTTTACTCAGTTTAAAATTTAAAAAATGTGTTTTAGCATTCGCTGATAGCTGTACACATAGGCTTCCGCGGCTCGAGTCCCGGACAGCCTAGAAGTAATTCGCTGATAGCTAGCAACTGATATACAAATTTATCTAATATATACCTTAAATCTTCAAAATATATGGGGAAAATAAAATCTAATTTTTATTCTTTTGGTTGAGATGTAGTAACATGGAATACTTGTTTCGAACCATCACAGAAATTGTAGTTTTGTACATCATTTCTAACACTTCATGTACTCTTCCACACCTTTAATTTTACTAAGTATCCTATTTTTATCACTATTCCAAATAAAACCTTCTTTGAACTGAATTTAAATTCACCTAATTTAATTATCAATATTATTAGAAATAAACAATTATTATTATTTCTTCATCTGTAGAACAAATTAAATAAGTAACTGCAAACTCATATATTGTATAAATCATCACAGATATTCAGTCAATAATAGCATAATTCTTATGACAACCATCATTATGACAAAAGACTACACATCATCTCTATACTCTGAATAAATTATGCTACTATAAAACGTATCACCCTTTCAAACTAACCTCACTTGTTGGAATCAATCCTACAGTTGTGGGGCTACTAAAGCCAGTGTCAAACATTTTACATCAGATGTACACTTCCCCTTTTGGTAGAAACCACATCCATAATTTGATAGGCCTTTCTTTCTTGTGACGTTTGAGAAATATAATCATAAATAACTGCAATATTTGAACTCTTCAATGATCTTCAATCAGTTTTAAAGAGGATTGTATGAGAGCTTTTAGCAGAGTATGAACAATCAATGTAATATCCAAGAATCTCTAAAGGTTTTTGTTTCAATACAACACGAAAATTTGCAGCAATGGCAAAACCTGAAGGAAAAAACCTAAAGAAAAAAATCAATAGGAAAAATGTCAGGGAAAATTTCAGTTATGGTAGGAAACAAGAGCAATTAACAAAGTATCTTCTGAATTTTACTAATATTGAAAAATAAATTTTAGAAGTGCAAGGAAGGAAAAGAAAGAAATAATAAAAAGACATATTATTCCCAAAGACACATTCAATCACTTAACTCATTAGCAGTGACAGTGTCGATTACAATATTCTGAGCTACTCTCTAATAAAATAACAAAATAGTCTATGGATATTTCAGTAAATAGTCAACTAATATTCCTTAACAAGTAGGAAAATTCATACTTAAATAAAAATATACATTTCTTTTAATTTATATAGCTTTAAGATGAGATTAAAGTAACGTAAAGGACAAAAAACATCAGCACGTGATGAAAAGGCAAGTAGACTGCATTAAATGTAATGCAATTCAAGAGATTATGTAACGACATTTATGCTACATACAAGTGATGGCATATGAAAGTACATTTTATGTTCATAGTAACATGTGAAATCTAACTGTCCCTTCATGTATAGAAAGGTCTATATAAATATAACACATGAAGAGCGTTAGTAAAGATGGCTGAACTGATGGGTTATTAACTATGAAGATGAAGTAAACGATGGAACACCTGGGCAAAGTTTTGAAGAGCATGCTCATCACCAATTAAGGTTTCTCTTCTGCAGCATCTGATAAACCATAAAACTTGGGCTGTGGACAAATAGAAAATGACAATTAATTGCTACTCAAAATTCCACATTAATCCCCACTCTGAAATACAATTATTATCCCTCCAAAAAACAATTAGAACAACAGGCTTATCATGCAGGCATAAAATCTCAATGCGATACTGAGCAACAATAACAATACATAGAAGATGCTACATAAGCCCCACTCATTTTAATCTCAGTTAAATACAAAAACACAAAATCAACAAAACAACAAAAACACTCCTTCAACACCATTTAGATGTATGGAAACAAAATAAAAAGTTATAAAAGTCGCCACTATATAAAACAGGACAAAAATATTGATAAAATATTGTGTTAGTGCACAAAATTCACACTTAAATACCAATAATAAATGCAAAGAAGATCATGTCTGAAAGCGTACAACAAAATATTCATAATTGAAGACCAAGAAAACTATCTAAGAAGAATTTTGAGCACATCTCAATTCTATATTTAAAAACATAAATTATACAATTTCATAGAGACATGTTCTTATTTTGCACCAACTGCACACACAAAATTTGTAATACACAATACGTAGCAATACAGACCATTAATGTAGAATGAGCTACAAGGATAAATTATTGAAAAAATATGTATGAACATAATATAATTAATAGAACTCTAAGTAGCACATAGCAAATTGTTGCAGTGATATTAACTTAACAGGAGATGCATTTGTTTCAACAGCATTCACCAAGAAAATAGAAAAATAGAACTTACACAAATTGTTTGGTTTCAACTAAATAACTTGTAAAAAGGGACCATGCACAGTATCTTGGCCCTACAAAACAACCATATGCTTATCACCCTCTTTTCAATTTCTCAAGATTGTAATAATTTTAGGGTTAGGAAGAATTACTAAGATAAGTATTTGAGCGAAAACCTTACAGGGAGAAGTATAGCAACAATATATTCATATATTTTTGAAACTAAAAAAGAATTTAAAAAATGTTTTCTCGTAATTTTTATAGGCCTCAAATTTTACTTTCATTCTTATGCAATATTACCCAATACCCACATACATTTCTTGCTGTTTTCTTTCACTTAAAAATTGATGGACTACTTTGTATTGACTCATTTTGTTCCTTTTCCGATCTCTTCCTACAGCTTCAAGATTTTTGACAAATTTTTTGCAGGTATTCATTCTTGTCAAAACTGTACCAGCTGGTATTTCATACTTCTGCGCCGCTAGTTTTTTTTGCATATATTGTCCACATCTTTGATCAAGTTCACTTTTTCTGCAACATTAAGGGATTTTTGTTTGAGACTTCTTGGTTCTCTCATTTGAGAGTTGTACTGCACCTGTCAGTATGGCCTGCTATTGCGGGTTCCCAGGTCTGAGCAAGTGGCATTTGACTACCGTTGTTCTCTCTTATGAGAGTGTTATCACATATTAGACTTCTGTCAATTCCTTTCTCTTGTCTGAGAGTAATAAGGTTGGATTCCAAATAAACATATCTTGAAGCTGTAGAAAGAGATTGGAAAAGGAACAAAATGAGTCAATACAAAGTTCTGGACGAAGCTGTTTTAAAGTGGGCAAGTTTCAAATTTTTAATATTCTACTTTTAGGAATGTTAATCATCTTAAACTAAGTTGTCACTGCACATTTGTACAGTATATATGTTATTAAGTCACTATTCCAAGCATTTGATATAATGAAGGCATATGTTTATACTTTATTATGATGTCAGTGCCAAAGTCTTTTGGTCATACTTGAAACGGATTAATAATTAGATGAATTGGCAATTATGATGGGCGATGAGGGGGAATGGTGGAATGTGGGGCAGGGAAAATAGGAGAACCCAAGAAAATTTCCCATAAAACACCTAACTGAAACTGGGAATTGAACCATGGTTTCCGATGTGTCTGCAACACTACATTAATATGCAATGATAAATATCCAAGTACGTCCTGGAAGTACAATGATGGCAAGCATAGAACCCCTAGAATGTAGTGTTCAAACAATCTACTGCATTTCAGAGCTGCAAAACTATTTTCTATTAATGAATGATGCTTAATTTTATTTCAGAAATTTCTCTACATGAAAGTAAATAAAAAATTATAGTACATGAGTAGAAGCAATATAATAATACTGAAATAAAACACCAATAAATACATAATTTTTCAATTTGCTACACTAACGCAGTAGTCAATGAATATGGTAATGGTAATGGTAATGGTAATGGTAATGGGAATGGTAATGGGAATGGTAATGGTAATGGGAATGGTAATGGGAATGGTGGTGGTGGTAGTGGTGGTGGTAGTGGTGGTGGTAGTGGTGGTGGTGGTGGTGGTGGTGGTCGTGGTAGCAGTAGCAGTAGTAGTAATAATAATAATAATAATAATAATAATAATAATAATAATAAGAAGAAGAAGAAGAAGAAGAAGAAGAAGAAGAAGAAGAAGAAGAAGAAGAACAATAATAAAATATTTCCTGCTTGAACTAGTTCAAAAACTAACAAGGGTCTACAGCACCTCCCTCTCCTTTCTGAAGAAAATGATATTCATGAATTAGCTTTTACTTATTTTCTGTACTAACATAAGTCATTCATACATCAATTGTTAATATAAACATTAATAATACATAAACAAACAAAAATACATACTATATTCAGTATAAATGTACAATTCTTTATAATGGCAACACCAAGTCGGTTGGATCCTACGCATAAAACTCCCTCCACCCCACTGAGAAAAAAACTGGGTGTGCCTCTGGCATTGTGTACATACGTATTCATTAACCAAGAAACTTATTTTATAATATTCAAAGTTCAAATATTCTCCTCGCAGTTCCCTCAAAATTTGTAATACACAACAACTTGACTACCCTTACCAATGAATGCACAATTTCAAGACATCGCATAAAACATAACAAAACAAACATGCATGATTGACAACCACAAAGCAATATAACAGACACCTTTAATACAGCTACTAAATCATCTATGCAGCATCAACCTCCTGTGAACCTGAGGTACTTCTCAGGCACCCAGTACCAAATCGTGTAAGACTTGGGCAGCATGAAAACTAGATAAAAAATACAAGAATTTTAAAGGTTATGTAAAAAGCGCCAGAAAAAAGGAAGCTATTGTATTATAACCATGTCTTGGCCATATAATAGTCAGTTGCAAAGTAATTCTGAAACTAAACCAAAGGAATTAAAGTAATAATGAAACCATACATCTCCATGCAACCTTAACACAAGTAGCTGATTTGTCCAAAGCCAAAATTTCCGTAAGACAAATATCTTCTATGCTGAGAATTCCTCTACCTATGAAAAGTGACTTTTGGTACCAAACATACATGTAAACCTATTTTGTATTGAAACCTCTTCTACACTGAGAACTAATATTTTATATCTTTCCAATCGCTCATACAATTCCACAGGAGTTTTAAATTACTTGTCATCTCCAACCCCTACTTTATCATGAACATTAAAATACAGAATTCTTAATTATAGTAGCTAAACCTCAGAAACAGCATTCTGCTGAACTTGAATTCCATCATTTCATGGAGATAAATTTAAATTATGCACATAAACGATTAACTATCTCTGAAAAATATTGCTTTTCCTGTTTCATGTAGTTTAGTAAACCTTTGAGATATGTTTATGAAAGATTTTATAAACAACTTTTTAAGAATAAATGTTTTTAGTCTTAATTCTGTGATCTGTGTGATTAGTGTCTGAGAAAATAATGCCCAAAGTAAAATATTTTCTTCTGCAAAACTGTTTTTAAACAATTAGAAACTATACTGAGTATCAAAAACAAAAATTCCAACAATGATATTTATTAATTACGATTTGTACAATATAATTCTAAAATGGCAAATAACCTATGATAGTCCAATCAAATGGGAGTTTAGCAGAGAATAAATATGGAAGTTTTTTCATATTATAAATGTTTATCGGAGGGCTGAATTCGAATTTTCACTGTACCACCTCATAACTGTTGTGCATTCTGAGAAAAAAATATCTTATACAATTTTTCGTTTATAATTCCTATAATAAACTATGCACTCCCAACGAAACATTTTCAAATGCAAAAATAACAATAAATATCCTACAAATTAGGTCTCTTAGATTTTTCATCACATGTATAATTTAGACACTAGAACATGGAGAAATTTGACAAAAAATTCACAATACGTCAAAAAAGGGTTTTCTTAGATTTATATTCAGAAGTCTAAGTGCACAGTGACATTCCATATGTACTGCAGCTAACAGTCAAGTCAACAAAGGACACCTGGTGAGGGGATGAAGTACAGAAGCTTTTTCTCAATCCTTCTACGTTTTTTGGGACTTTCAAATCAAATGATATTTTTACAGTTTTTTGCTTACAACTTAAAACTAAGTATTTTTAGCAAAAGATGTTCAAATTAAAAAATTATATAACCTTATATTACTTAATTACTTGCAAATTATGTTGCTTTGATAATTATCATCAGGTGAACGATTCAGGTAATTTAGGTGCTAGAGCATAACAAAGTTTGCAACCCCCACTCAAAAAAAGGATTTTTTTTTTTTTTTTTTTTTAAATTTCCAGCTATAACTAGGAAAATGTGTACTCTTAGAAAAAAAGTGTTGGTTACTCTGAAAATAGAAGAAATTTCCTATAAATTATGCCCTTGAAGCTTTTTCCATCAGATGAACAGTGATCATCAGATCGTTTAGTGTTGTCACATTAAAATATACACACACACACACCCATGCACACGGACACACATAAACGCACCCGTCCACGCAACATACATAGATATATCTGCAAGAAAGTCTCTTCTAAAAAGGCAATTAATTAAATTATTTAAAATGTACTATCATTATAACATTTAAAAACTGTGTGTTACAGAAGGAAGCAAGGAGGTAGAACAATCTGTACATGTTTTCATGAACAGTATGCATGAACAGTCTAATAAATGTCTAGAGCCGGATACATACAGTACACACTAAGCTTCACCATGCTCTAGCATAAACACATTCAAGAAAAGCTAACAAAAACATGCACATAATCTACTTTCTGCCCATCTTTCATACACAATTTTTGACTGTTATTGAAATGTTAACAAAATACATAGCCTTTTTAGAAGCCACTGTCCAACATTTTCAATTAATTACTGATAAAACATCTGAAAACGATCAGACGATGTCTGAATTCCTTAAAACTATTGTTATGAACTTAAAGCCATGCTGTGTAGTTTGATATCATAAAATCACTAATTCATCCTCTCACAGACTAGGTGGACTTGCTGTTTTTTTGATGAGTAAAGGTCGCTTATGCAGAATTCACTATTTTATGAATTTTTTTTAAATTGATGCCAGTTAATATTCACTCAATCACAAAATTTGAGCCTACTAAAATTCACTACAAGTGAATTTTACATTATCCACAAGAAAATTGAAACAAGAAAGAAAAGAAAAAATTTGCCAAATCTCAAGTTCTATAATTTTGTTCATAATTGATTGTCACAAATTATATGTATCTTACTCTACTTTCAGTTCCATAGCATGAAGGACCATCAAACCATCATTTATTGTAGATCAATAATCAAATACAAACTTTAAAATATCCTCTTCAGTCTCATCATCTGGTAGAAAAAAACTAAAAGTAAGATAAACAACAAGACCTTAATTCTGTACCGAATTTAATCTTGTTATCACAACTTCTGCCCACACTTATTACTAGTTGGTACAAAAGGTTTGGTAATACAGGCATGTTTCAATTTTTGGTCAGTTCTTGTGACATTAAATATGTCACCTGACCATTAACCCATCAACTGTTAAATGGAAATATGTTTTCATTTATCAATAATTGTTGTTTTATTTTTTCTAGGTTCAATTTATATAATTTGCTTTCTATTGACTACATTGTACATAGCTCCAATTTTGTGTTTGGTGGAATGTTTAGACCACAAATTTAAAATCCAGCCAGTACATCTACTTCAGTTTATAAAGTGAATTTAATATTGTGTGGTAACTAGTGAAATCAGAACGCATGATACTGATCTCATTCTTATGTGAAATGTCAAGTATGTCATCTATCGTCAGATCATTTTAAGATCAAACCTAGTTAGTACTGTATTCACTGTCATGACAGAGAATCAACCATATATGGAGCCCCCATGGACGTGCCTTCATATCTTTTGTAGAAGGAACTGTTATGTCCAGATATTAAATTATCTAAAATCATCCTAATGGAAATTAACATTCTCCTCTCTTATACAAATCTGATTATTGATTTGGTGCAAATATGTATCTATTCCTTTTATTATTAAATCATGGCAATGGACAGAAATATCACCTGAATATCAAGGGAAGCTATTATATGGAAATAAGCAACCATTATGTCTAAACAAAAGTAGAAGTTCAAGGCTATTTTTTTAAATTATTATTGAGTCAAGAAAGGATTTCATTACATTATTCAAAAATTTACGTAATTGGCAAATATGTGCTCTAATTGTTGACACCATGAGTCTATCTGGCAGGTGAACCTTTACTAAACCATGTTCTAATGGCAGGTCCTGTACTTGGATATATCTTATAGTAAGTCTCAGGAAATGCATTATCTTTCCATCGCTTTACCAATGCCTACACGATCATTTGTTTGTTATCCTTTGTAATAGGCCTGCACTTTATTGGGTCTGTAAATTGTGCACATAATTTTGCATATATTCTATTTAATAAATAATACCATGAGCTCCTTCATGGACACTCTTTATGACCCGTACCTCTCTCCCTTCCTTCCCTGCAGTCACTCTACCCCTGTAGCCTCTTCTGAAATCTGCTCCCTTCACGCACCCCTGGCACAGCCTCGCAATGGAGCTTACATTACTGCACTACACAGCCTTTTTACATGCAATGGAAATAGAATTCTGTTTCTTATTCTCGTTTTTTCTTCAATACTGAACATTAAACACACAGATGAGCCTGATATCTTGTTTTTCACATTTCTCTACATAGCTTTTCTTTCAATATTTTGGATTCAGTAGTATACATGTACTCACAACATAATATTAATCTGTTCTTCAATTTCACACATGTATAAGTTTGTCTTCTATTTATTGTTGTAAGTACTTGATGAGATTGAAGGTTTCAAAATGCTGTATATGATGATTAATGTATATAAAAACTAAAAGAGAATGTGTGTCTGTCACATTTAGCCACAAAAACTACTTGACAAATTTTGCTGAAATTTTCACACTTTGTTCTTACTAGTATTCAGAGTATTTAAAGAGTAGTTTGAATTAAATCAGATATGTGGGGCTATTGCTTTTCACAGTTAATGAACAAGGTGAGTTCTATGGCATTCCCACAAGACTTTGCTTGAAGTGCAATCTATGGATGTCTACACATAATATCAAATAGTATTGTAGTTGCGATCTACAATCAGGAAGACTGAACCAAATGCTGGTAGTGCACAATATTCAAATATCATCAACATTCAAATATTTGATTTCTAAAGTGTAGTGTAATATACAGAAGTGTAGTTAATATGTATTAATCTTCATTGAATAAATTGATTTTGAACTTGAATTGTATTTATTTAATACACTGCAACAGTGAAACATTGCCGGACCCGCTAGTGTACAATAAATGGTGATATTTACTTTTGCTTTGATTATCCTTAATGCTATGGAACCAAATATATAATAAAGTTCAAAAGCTTTATTACAAAGGCTTCAGAACAAGTATTAAGAGAAAAGCCTAATGATTTGAAAGCCTAATAATTTCAGTTGTTATCCAAGTTTAAATTTGAGAAGCAAAAATTAGACATCAGGACTATTGGTCAAGGGGTAACAGAAAGACTATTACCACCACATAAGACATGTATAATATTATTGATATCATTTGAAGAGATTGCAATCAAAACATTTTTACATTGTGATATAAAAGTGACCAAATTAAAACAAACTCAATATGATAAAACACCAATTATGATACACAGCGTTTCAATCCTCTCTCTTTATTAGAGTTCTCATTACAGAGGATCTGCAATAACAAATATACTAAAAGTTTCATGTGTTAGCACGAGTTGGCTTACAGTATTTTCGTTATTGCAGATCCACTCATTTATACCTGATTATAACTCCAATCAAGAATTGAAAAATTGCATACCATAGTTTGTATTAATCACATCAAGACTTGTTTTAATTTGGTGAATTTCGTAATGTTTAAGTACCAACAATAGATGATAATTGCAATATTTTTACACAGAATTGGACCAATACTATAAAACGTACCCCTAACAAGAGACAAAATAATACAATGAATCAAGAACAAAATTTAGACATGAATGAGAACCTAATTTTAAGACACATATTAGTAGACTAATGCAATTTCAGAAGTAACAAATGGATCACAATCAACTTTAAAGGGCAGACCAGCCTTCATGTTGAAACACCTTGAACTTCTGGTGACATACATATGAGCTACCAGAAAATAATATGCAAAAATATTAGCTTTCAGTTTGCACTATGAGGCCTCCAAATAAAGCATTAAATTACATGTACGCCGTAGGAAACAAGAGAGCGTGACCTCTACTGGTCAGTGTAGCCCTCACTGCAGGCCAACTCGCATGGGAGTAGGTCAAAAAAGGCATTGCAGCTGCTTCCTCTGTGGCCTCGCAATGAGTGAAGGACTGAGTAGTATCTCATCCTATATAACTAGATGTGTTACTGAAAAGTACAAACATTTGCATTATGTTTTAACATACTGGAGTTTGAGTTCATTTATTTTCATAACAAAGGATTATTGTGGGGACAGGAAATGCAGCAATGCATTATTGAATCAATCTAAAATAATTGCAGAGAAGTGCGGATATGAAACAACAACCCTCAAAATGAAGTGATTGTAAGATCTTTATGGAAGAAGCAAGTGAAAAACATGACAGCAAATCCCATAGAAAATAAACAAAAATATGTATGAGAAACTTGGTTTGAAAATGCAAGAGAAAGAAAACAATGCGAATGATGATGTGTGTCAGTGGAACTTGGAAATTTCACAAGGACTCGGCTACGAATATAAGAATTTTTCTACATTTCATGCCTGGATAAATTGTCTTAAGAAAACAGAAAATTAGAATCACAAAGATAGCAAAATTGTATTGCACTCTGATGTTCATGACAAAACAGAACATGATATGGTTGCAGAATAACTTTGCAAAAATGCAAAAGACAGACTTTAACTTACTCATGGTCTTCTGCCTATAACATTGATAAAAGTCCCAATGCAATTATTTGTTTTGGATATGCACTTCCGATAGCAAATTACATAACTCATCAAAAGTTTGAGGGATATTTCAATAGAAAGGGTTAGAACTATGAAAGAAGCTTGTGTTGAAAGAATAGATAAATGAAATAAGGATTTCTCAGCAGGAAAATTTGGATTATCCAGACAAGCAAGGGACAACTCACTAGAAAACAAAATACAAAAAGAACCTACACAAATGATTATACAACCAAATTTGGTCTTGTAATAAAATAACCAGGATACCTCTTTGATAAAAATGGGATTAAATTTATTTCCAAGACAGTGTTGTAAAACAAGATTGAAACCATACCTATATAAAACTGAAAATCTTAAAAATATATAATGAATACAAATAAATGACCATTTAACTTAACTTGACTCTTGAGAAAAGATGGATTAGATAGTATTCTGAAGACAGAAAGATATTGAATGCACTAAAATATTATAGAATACCTTGCTACATAATAAATGAAGTTAGATGTGTAGAAATCATAATTCAGTTTGTGAGAATAGCTACAATATTAATTATGCTATTAAAATCTAATGTTAAATACCCAGAAGCATATAAAAAGAATTATCATTTTTAAAAAACAAAACAAAATGTACCTATTACAGAGAAAACCTCACATGAAGCACAGAGGTACAATTGCAGTCTACATGATGGAAACAACGAAGCGTTCTAAAATATGCCATAGCAACCTCGCTACGCAGTACCACATATAAGAATAACTAATTCTACTCAAACATCAAAATTACATTGTTCACTCACCATTGTTCAATACATTTAAAGTTATCTCTAACACCAAGTTAGGCATCCAGGGGGAGAAAAAAATGCAGAGTCAGATACAAATATAGTAAAAACAAGCCCCACAGGAGAGACAACAATTGCCATCATTCATGAATACATATTTAAAAAGTACAAATAACTTAATAAGATAACAGGATGAAATGCCATACTGATTCATTTATGAGATTGCACCATTTTTCATGGATTAGGAGGAGTGATTCTATTCTTATGATCCCCTTCGCCTTTTATATGATAAACTTACAAGCATAAAAATACAAGGGCATTTTGCTTAATCATTAGCTTTGTATAAACATTCCAGCATTTCAATTATAACAATTTGATTAATGTTTTCAAACATATGAACAAAGTAACTGAGAAAAGACAAAAATGAACTAAGAACAATGTGATTTATGTAAATCACATTCAGGAAAATTCTGTGGAGACCTAGATTTCAAGTTCTATCATACTACATTAGAAATACCCATTACTACCATTTGAAATTTCCATTTCTCCTTCCTGAGGCATGAGTTTTTCAACTACATAAAGATAAGTATGTGTCACATTTGAACAGCAAATGTTGCGACTCCTAGTAGGACCATAATAGAGCAACAGTATTTATGTGGCCAACTTTGAGCAAATGAAATTCTAAAATATCATAAAAGTTGATGCATTTCTAGAATGTTCACAAATTATGAGAATTATCCAACTACACGATTTAATCGATTGACTATTTGATATCTTGATATTGTGTGATATAAGAAGATAATGTCCCATTAAACTCCTAAAGTAATATTGTACACGTTCTAGAATTTTTCAATTACCGGCAAACATTTCAGAATGTTTTCCAATACAATAAATACTGCATTTAAAAAAAAGTCCACCTTAAAGAATATTTGTGTACAAGATGCAAGGCAAAAACCTGCCTGTTCACACTCTTGTCTTCACCTCATCTTCATGCAGCATACTATCAGGAGAAATGTGATTCTTGTAATAAAGTAATAATAAGAACATCCTTCAGAAAAAAATAACACTCAACTAAATACATAGAGAAGACAACAGTAAAATTTCAAACATTACAAAATGTCTATTAACTGGAAAACTTTTAATAATTTATTCAGTTTTCAAAAACAATAAGCACCCAAGCAACTATTAGTGTCCAATACTTCCACAAATGACAAAGCAGCAGACAATTTGATCAACATGTATCAAATAGTTGAAATGAATTTTCTTCCACCTACCCTAACACTCACTTGCTCATGATCTCATCTCCTGAGTGGGAATTTCTCAATTTTTATTTTCATACAAAAACATGACAGACGCTCACAACACACGAAAGAAATGTGATACAATCATTATCACCACTTACAAAAAAAAACTATATCTTTTCTGTAACTCATGCTGGCACTAACTACAAAAACAAAAATATCAAAATACGATGTAATTACAACCAACTTTAATTTACAACAGACCAGCATTTGAAGCAGTGTCTATTTAAACTATTTTCTTCCTTTGTAATTTACATACATTTCATGTAATGTGTCAATAACATCACTGTAACATTATATGGGGATACAGTTCAATTTGTTCAAAGAAAATCTTACAAAGCAGGTTTTCAATATTCTATCAATGCACTCATGATTCGAATATATTATAAAAATATATTTTCAATTTAGAGAGTATGTTTAATTTTGTTAAAGAGCTGTCATAATACTCAGCATCACAAAACAAATGGAAGAACAATGGTCTAGAGAAGGCTATATGAAGTTAAATAGGAGTTTTGTTAGTACATTCCGAGTAACATTTTACGCCATAGCAACTGCAAATTCTAAAGTACTGGTCCAACATTACTTAAATTACTCATGTACACATTTAACTTTGCACATTTCAAGTTCATCAGTAACATGTTTGGTGATTAATGTGTTTTTCAGTGTAGCAGAACTGTCTTTAATTTGTTGTTTCTAGGATACTTTGGGGTAATTCTGGGTACCAGATAGTAGAAGATGGTATTTGCAGAGAATATAGAAGTGATTCCAGTCCATTTGATTATAAACACTGAAGCACAGAAACATGATCTACTGACCCTCTGCATTCTTCATTCTCCGTGTTTTTTGGTTATTGTTGTGCTATTGCAAGTTTCTTTGAATCTGATATACTGAGGACTCTAGGAATTTTGCATTTTTTGTTAATTTGCATTTTCGGTAATTGCATATTATTTGCTTGTAATTTTGTTCCACTTATTTATAATTAAATTACTGTATTTACTTGAATATAAGACAAGGATTTTTTCCAGTTTTCACCCTTTAAATCAGGAGTCATCTTATATTTGCGTAAGCAGAAAATGCAATAACAACAGTATAGTTGTTTCTGGTGTAGTACAAGTAAACTTCACAAAGAAAAGCCATTTGCAATAGACATTCCTCTTTTTTATTATTATTGGATGTGTTTATAATTGAAGTAATAAGATGTAGAATAATTTTACCAGCTGTAACGCAGAATCATTAGATAGGATTTAAGTTTTCCTTAGTGGCAGTTAGCACAGTTGCAACACCTGCGATGTCGCCAAAGCCTAGAGAGAGAGGAGAGAGAGAGAGAGAGAGGAGAGAGAGAGAGAGAGAGAGA
>BOPP01000043.1:1638363-1677691 GCA_017312745.1 Gryllus bimaculatus
AGGAGGAGACGAGACGAGAGGAGAGGAGAGAGGAGGATGGACCAGAAGAGAGGGAGAGGGGGAAGGAGAGGAGAGATTGGGAGGAGGCAGATGGTCAGAGAAGAAGAGGAGGGAGCAGGCAAGAAGGAAGAGAGAGGGAGAGAGAGAGGAGGCGAGAGGGGATGGAGAGACAGAGAGGACAGAGAGAGGAGGAAGGATGGAGAGGGACGAGAGGAGAGAGGAGGAGAGAGAGAGAGGGACGAGAGAGAGTGGGGGAGGAGGGATGAGGAAGAGGAGAGGGAGAGGAGAGAGAGAGAGAAGAGGAGGAGAAGAGAGGAGGATGAGAAGATGAGAAGAGAGGAGAGAGAGAGGGAGGAGAGAGGAGGAGGGAGAGAGGGAGGAGAAGGAAGAGAGAGAGAGGAGAGAAAGAAGAGAAGAGGAGAGAGAGAGGAGAGAGAGAGGAGAGAGAGAGGAGATAGAGAGAGGAGATAGAGAGAGGAGATAGAGAGAGGAGATAGAGAGAGGAGAGAGAGAGAGGAGATAGAGGAGATAGAGGAGAGAGAGAGGAGATAGAGAGAGGAGAGAGAGAGGAGAGAGAGAGGAGAGAGAGAGGAAAGAGAGAGAGAGGAAAGAGAGAGAGGGAAAGAGAGAGAGGGAAAGAGAGAGAGGGAAAGAGAGAGAGGGAGAGAGTATTGTACCAGTGTGGCAATGGCTGACCACATGGAGAAAAGAGGAAGTGTGGAACTTACCAGAAACATGAAACGATGAAATAGTTACGATGCAAACTTTATAAACTGTGAGTAATTCATGTCGCTGAACAAACGAACAATAGTGAAGCTGCACAATGTTATGCAATAAGTGAAGCAAATGTATGGCATTGGAGAGGTATGAAGAACGCCTAAAATCTTGTAATTCCATAAGGAAATGTTTCTGTGGACCACAAGTGGGGTGCCATCCCGAAATTGACGATGAAGTAGTCAAATTTGTAATAGAAAATCATAACAAGGGTTTTGGAGTTTTTACAAACAGCATTCGCATGAAAGCATGACAAGTAGCTAGAAGGATAAACATATCCAGGCAGGAATTAATATTATGGTACATACGGCTCATGAGAAAGAAAGGATTCAGTCTGCGAAGTACTTCCCTATCGCAAAAGCTGCCTGCAGATTATGAACAAAAACCTCTGGAGTACCAAAGGCGCAATTGTGCCATCAACACAACCATTTGTTGAGTCAAATGGGGAATGCAGATGAGACCCCTGTGTACTTTGACAAGCCTTCTAACAATACAGTGGCTACAAAAGGGTGTAAATCAGTTATGATAAAAACATCTGGAAAAGAAAAAATGCAAGTTGGGAGTGTTGGCGGATGGCAGGAAGCTACCATTATTTGTTATCCTGAAAAGGAAGAATTTGCCCAAAGAAAAACAACCAAGTGGAATAATTTTGAAATGCAATGAATCTGGGTGGATGACTGAAAGCTTAATGATTTCTTGGCTTCAGTTTGGGATACGCGACCAGGAGCCCTATTACAGCAAGAGAGGATTGTTACGCCTAGATGCCTTTAGGAGCCACCTTACAGAAGAAGTGAAGTAAAGTTGCTAGTTTAAAAGCAGATTTAGTAGCGATACCAAGAGGCATGACCTCCCAGGTGCAAGTCCTTGATGTAACTGAACAAAACTTTCAAGCACCAAGTGACACCAATATGAAGACTGGCAATTATCAGGAAAGTGCCCAGTAATTCATTCTGGCAACATCCAAAAGCCTTCAGCTGGACAGCTTGGTCACTGGATTCTAACTGCAAGGAACACTACTGCAAGTGCTAAGTGCAGACTGAATGAAGATGATGATTTGTGGAGTGAGAATGATGGACATGAGTAGAGTGAAGATGATGATTGAGAGACATGATTAAATGATGAATGTGGATGTGGTAAAATGGAAGATTAATTCATGTACTGTATAAAATATTGATATGCACAAAATAATTTATAATATAAATTTGTTTGTTTTCAATTTTATTACCTAGTTGGAAACTGATTTCAAGTTATAAAAACAGGGGTCGTCTTATATTTGGGTGTATTTTTGTCCCGAATTTCAAGGTATAAAAAACATGGCTCATCTTATATTCGGGCAAATACAATAGTTGGACTTGTGTGCACTTCATTGTAAATTAATTTCCATTCCTTATTATCATGTTCTGAAGACAGAAATGTGCAAATGAAAAATTGAGCATTTTTAATAACACGTTTCCCTACTTACGATGTTCAAAATCTACAGACTCTTGAAAAACACGCTAATGACATTCCACTATACATTGCCCAATATATTTATATATTATAAACTCAATTGACATTTACTGTATTCAAACATTTTTAAGTAACCACGCAACAGGCTCATAAGAACAACAATCATGAGAAGCACTCTACATATACTCAGTCTTCAATGAATGAAAGTATATAGCACAAACACAGACACATTCTAACATCCTGCACAGAATTTCCTCATTAATCACCTCCTTCATACCAAATATACCATGAAAAACCTATATACAGCCACATTATATATTTAACGAGTATTATTTATTTACATTGTTATGTCACTGTACTCATGGCACTAGTGTTTCATTAAACCATTCACCACTGAAGATAATTTTATTTTGAGTGATAAATCGCATCCTAATGGTAACATAACGCAAAATATGCCAAGCAGACCAGGAGCTCAATTAGTCTATAAATAAATAATTCAGTAAATAAAGTGATTTGTAGGAAAACAATGAATCCCCATTAAATGATAAGTTCGCTGACCAGGCACAAACTGTATGTTTAGATAGTAACATTATCATAACATTGGTTACCTCTATGGCGATTCCTCTCTCTTTTAGCTGTTGCACATCACAAATACGAGATGAATACAAATTTCAGCAATACAGCCATACTAATAACAATACACGTCAAAAACTTGAGATTTTGATACTCGCCACAGAAATAGTTAAGGCAGAATTACAAATGAAAAATAATGTAAACTTCCTTGACTGACGAGATAATTATTTCTAGATTACAGTATCTACTTACAAGGATTACTGAATATAAATCATCTAATTTTTAACATTTAACATTCTTGCCAAACACTTCTTTAACAATATCTTCTGGAAAATTGGCATAACAGCTCAAGGAAAAACACATAAAGGAATATAAATTTAACATGAAAACACATTGAACTCAAGATACATTTATGCAGATATTGAATCTTTCACTCATTAATTATCATAATGAATAAGGAGTGTAAATAAAATGCACATGAAAATGCTAAATATTGTTTGTGGGACACTTGAAAAATTGAACAAGGAGAAAAAGATATGAAAATTTAGAAATGGGATATTTCAGATTGGATTTTAAATTTTGCTGAGCACATGTTATGACACTTGATTTATTTACAATAATGCTTTCATACAAATCATATGATTATTACAATTTGCGTGCCCTTCAAAAAGTCAAATACAATCTGAGCTACCTCCAAATCTAATGTCGCAAAATTCATCACTTGAGAGATGTAGCACTCTTCACACCAGACAATAAATTTCAACGATAAAAATTATGTTTCAAACTTTCACTAAAACAATTTTTCATTAATTAAAAATAAAAGACATTACCTGTAAATAAATTATAAAGAAACATTAATAATAACATTACTTCCAAGTAAAACTATGGCCACTCCTATTATAAGTCCCTTTATAATATATAAATATGCAGAAAGAAATAGTGTAAACGTTCTGAAGTTAGGTAAATGATGAATTAATAGTACCATTCATCATTTTCAGTGCCCTCATACTTTGTTCGTCACTTCTGACCCTTAAGTTTGTTTGTTCATTGTTTTTAGAAGCAGTTCACAAGAATATATTTCTTAATAACATCTAATATCAAAACAATTTAGCACCAAGCAACAAAAGGAAGCCAAGGTCAGCAGTGAAATGGATAATGATTCACTCTTACTGCGAAATATTCCTATTTCACATTATATTTCCTGTTAAGCAGTGGCTGGAGTAGGCGTAATAGCCCAACGATTTGACCATACCTGATCAGGTGCTGTTTCAGATGCAGACTTGTTAGCTTCATCATCTTCATCAGAATCTTCTTCCCCAGATGATTCACCAGACGCATTCCTCTCTCTTTGATCTAAAAATACACAAGAATATTTGAGAAACATACACAGTGTGTTCAACACATACTTCCATAAAAAGGCCAAACGCTTTTAAAAAATAAATAAATTCATTCATTAAATGACAGACAAAAATTAATCGAGAGTATGCGAATGAAACAGATATAAAAAAACTTTCAATGTTACTCTAAACATTTTCTCTAACTCACAAAAATGTTACTCTCTAGCATAAAATTAGATTAAATTTTTGACACCAAATGAATAAGCCTCCAACCAATGAACTGTCAGGCGTTTGAGGTATTGAATACAAAATCATCAATTTTCAATATAAACATTTCTAATTTGGAATAATTCAGAAATTTATTATGTAGGAAAATAACGCTCGTTTTCACTTTCGCAACCGTTTGACACCACATTACATCTGATATCAAATGTTTGCAAAATAGAGGCTAATATACATACATGAACTAAAAATGTTTTTGAAGAGTTCTTCACAGATTAAAATAGTTAAAAAGAAATTATGTGATGAAAATCAGTTTTCAGACCACAGTTATTTTAATAAAGCGAGAGAAAACCAATACTTTTATTCTTTCATGGGTTTGGAGTAGTAAGAAGATAAGCTACGGCAAGCCTGGTGCATTTCACAAATGTTAATATCTTAATTTTCCTGAATCTGGATGGAACTATTAATGTAAAAATTTTGAAAATGTTGTTGAAGCTTCAACTACCCTCAAAAATCAAAATATCTGTCCAAAGCTTGCAGGATCTCGAGTTCCTTCAAATCAATCGGAAAAATATCAGTTTTTGAGGAAATTGGCGGAAGGGTTTTGGTGGTGTGCACAGTACACAGCACACAGCAAATTAAAAAGATTGCGGTAAGCACACAGCAAATTAAAAAGATTGTGGTAAACATGAAAAAATTCTGGAAAGGGTTGTTTTAGAAAACAATTTTCAAATCATTTAAAAAGCACAGAGAAGTATTTTCTCACCTTTTCCAAAAGAGTTATCACTGATACTGCTAACATTGTTCTGAGCTCTAGTCCGAGACAGTGTGTCATAACAATTAAGACATACTCTCAGAGGTTTTGAAGATTGGCTGGGCAGAAGAAAGCGTTTGCTGGAGCAAGGGCCACAGACAACAGCACCGCACTTCCTACAATGATGCTGAAACATTTTCCACAACAGAAAACACTCAATAGCATTAAAACAGAAATCTACTTCCTTATAAAATGTTTCACTGAGATATTTTTACGATATTATCAAGTATTTGGTAATATTTTCAAAATTAAGAGCATTTTATCTGGTTATTTTTTCAACATTCTATTAACCCTTATCACTCACACTGTTGGACTTTTTAAACATCTTTTTTATTTTATTTTATTATTAGAAAATGTTTACTTTTCTTTGTATATTTAAAGACAAAAACACTAAAACCTGACTTTTTTTTGAACTACTGCAAGGTCTGTCCTGAAAGTAATGCGCCATATTTTTTGGGCAGCAACTATCTGTCGCACAGCATTGCCTCTTGCATGGAAGCGTGTGCGAGACTCTTGGGAACACAGAGCGACCAATGACAATCGCCTCTGAGCTCCTGGAGCATCAAAGTTCATTTTTCAGGTAATCCTTGTACGAGTGCTCAATTGAAATTAAGATGAAAAAACTCTCGAGCAGCGATATGTGATAAAGTTTTGTTTCAAAATTGAATAGACACTGTCAGGGACTTCCTAATTGCTTTTGCCAAAAGGCTTTTGATGAGAACTGCTTGTTATATTCACACTGCAGAAGGTGGTATAAAATGTTCAAGGTGTGGCATGAGGAGGTCAAAGACTAACAACAATCCGGTTACCTCTCAATGTCGCAAGATAAAAGTTTGGTTGACAAATTGTGCGAATTGTTGAACTCTGGTCGAAGAATGAGAGTTTGCCTAATGTCAAAATACTTCACATTCCAAATGCGCACAAGATTGTGACGGAAAACTTACAAAGGCGGAAGGTGAGCGCCAAACATGTCCCGAGAGAACTCGTTGATTGCCAAAGAACAATCTAGTGGAAGTGTGTCCAATATTGTTGCAGCATTATGAGGACGCTTCCCCAACCGCCTTAAATCCTGATTTGGACCCAAGTGACTTCTTTTTATTCACGAAAATTTAAAAATTCCTCAAAGAACAGCATTTGAGGACCCTGGAGAAGATCAAGGTGACTATGACAAGGTTACTGACGGACATCCCAGTGGTCTTCCAGGACGCATATAAAGCATGGAAATTAGTGGCATTTTTCAGCACTCTGAAAATCTACAATTACAAGGTCTTAGTATGAAGCTTGTAAAATCTAGACATAATCTAATGCAGCACAAGAACTTCATTGGTAACCAAGTTGTCGACACCTGGAATATACTACCGCAGAACGTGGTGACGGCACCTAGTCTTCAGATGTTCAAAAGAGCTTATGATGATCTCTTCGATGAGGAAGGCCATGGACTTCACTGATATGAGGACTCTGTTGCTTCTTTTCAAGCATTGTCAATTACTGTGATATTTACATGTGATACGAAGCATTGTGATATGTTAAAAAAATTAATTATGTTAGCACACCAATTCAGGCCACATTAGATTGTACTATTGAATATTGAGTTATGAGTAATTGTATGAATCGATTCAATAAAATTCTTAAAATAAAAATAGGCGCATTACTTTTGGGACAGACTTTGTATATCTCTTTATAACAACACATACAACATACATCTTTTTGAACATGCAGAAGTGAAAATACCACATTAGACACAGCAAATTAATAAACACATTCTGTTCACTCTGGTGAACAGATGATTTTGACACTTATTTCTGCCAAATAATAGTAGGGATGTGATCAACAAGTAACACACAGAAACGATTCACAATCATTTCACAAACTTTAGGCTAACTTGTTCCGGGACCATGGTGATATTTTGTCATTCTGTCAATTACAGCATGTTTCCAAGAAACTAATGTGTGTATGTAGAAAGAATGCAAGAAAAGTTCACATCAAACCTTCTATTTAAAGAAATATTACTTACATGGTCATTATGAGCCATCAATTCCTGTTTTTATGTATTTCTTCATTAAGTGACTATATTATGAATTTAATTGAAAGCATGGTGAAAGTTAAGAAGTGAAGGTTTTTTTTATTTCAATGATTGTGGGCTGTCTATTTACTTTCAATGAGCATGGTCTCACTTTAAATTTCTTTATCAAAGCAATCACATTCATATTCTCACATGCTTTTTGAGATTTGTATAGATTCTTATTTAGTGACAGTATTGGAACAGACTATATCCCTTGTGAAAATTATCCCCAACTTTTGACTGCATTCCTTTAACTTCCTAGACATTATCAACTGGTGCTCCAGACAATGTGGATAGTGTAAGAATATATTTACTGTTTTAGAAAGTCCAACCAATAGCCTGCTAAGTTGAACAAAGCACAACACTATGCTAGCTTGTAAAGAAGCCAAACAAAATTCTTAGATGAGGATTCTATGTAGTGTACAATACTTAGTAACTGTAATTAAACTCCTTGTTTTAAAGAGTGAAGTTATCTCTTGAAACAAAGAAAAAATGTCATTATATGCATGAATTTGTGCATCACATAATCATAAAGAAGCACTAATACAGTGAAATCACAGTATGATGGACTTCAGTATTATGTACATTTCAGTTTTATGTACACATTTGAAATCTCAGTTTAAATGTCCTATGTTACAATGCAAAGATATTTCACTTTTACAAACTCTTCACTTGGACCTATTTCAGTACATCATGGGGAATCCCTCATCCTCATTCCTCGTCACATGATGGGGAATCCCAACATTTCAAATTTCGAATATTATGATCTTTTGGAAATTTATTTCATGTCTTGGTAATTAGCGAACGCTCTGAACGCAAATAATTGTGTTGTGATGATTTCAGTTTTCTAAGTGTGTTTTGTGGTGGTTAGTAGTGGTATTCACAAAAATTACGACCCAATTTTGTTACAATGGAAAGTAAGAAAAGGAGACAGTTCACAATAGAACAGAAAGTGGAGATAATAAAAAAATAGATAGTGGAATGAAAAAGGTTGATGTAGAACATGAAGCCAACTTCAGTTTCAACAATTTTAAAAAGCAGAGAAAAGATTCTGAAACTGTATGAACAATCGGCGATATGCCCCAATTGAAAGAAGATTAGTTTAGGGGATTTTCATAAAGTGGAAGAGGCAGTAGACATGTGATTTAAAGAAGTTACATGTAGTGAAGTTCCTGTTTCTGGACCAATGATACAAGAAAAAGCAAGTCAATTTGCAACACTAATTGATGTTAAGAATTTTCAAGCAAGTGCAGCTAGCTGTTACGGTTTCACGAGCAATATGGCAAAACTTGGAAGGCTGTTGGAGAAGCTAAACATTCTGACATGAATGCTGCTCGAGAGTGGAAGGAACATCATCTGAAATATGTAATTGAAAACTATAATCTGAATGATATTTTCAATGCAGATGAAACTGCATTTTTTAAAATCATATATTGCCAAATAAAACAATGTCTTATAAGAGAGAACAGTGTGTAGGTGGAAAACAGCTAAAAGAAAGATACACAGCATTATTTTGTTGTAATGTCACTGGTGCTGAAAAATTGAAACCTATGGTAATAGGACGTAGCATTAAGCCTAGATGTTTCAAAGGTGTGACATCTCTGCCAGTAAAATATACAGCCAATAAGAAAGCATGGATGACCAAAGTACTGTTTGCAGACTGGTTTCTTGAGCTGGACAGAGATATTAGAATACAGAAAAGAAAAATCCTTTTGTTGATAGATAATTGCTGGGCTCATAAAAAAAACTGCAGGTTGGAAAATATCAATATTGAATTCCTCCCTCCCAATTGCACTTCTGTATGCAGCCACTAGGTCAGAGAATTATTCATAATTCAAAGGTCTACTTTCGTAAACGACTGGTTCAGCAGATTCTAATCAACCTTAGATTGAAAGTTGCAATCAAAATCAACATCCTGCAGGGGATACAAATGTTAGCAAGGGGTTGGTGAAATGTAAGCAACAACAATTGCTAACTGTTGGAGAAAGTGAGGAATTTTTGATTTCCAAGACAGTGCTCCACTAGAGGTTGAGGCTTGTGAAAATCACTGTGAGGTATAGTAACAAATTGCAAAGGAGTTAAAACTTCCATCAACTGTTACATTTGATGATTATGGCAATATTGACGCTGAGACTGAAACACATACTGCCTAACAGACAGTGACATTGTGGAATTTTTGACTACATCACATGAAAATAGTGAAGAAGAGGAGAAAAAAGTAAGAGAAAAAGATTGAAGCAGTATCCAACAGCCACAGTTTCGTCTTGAAAAATTAAAAGAGTATGTTCATAAAAATATAAACGTTCCAGAGACAGTTCTCAAATCATTATTTGAGGTAGAACAGTTTATGGAAAGCAACTTTCTCAAAAAGACAAAACAAATTTCCATCAGAGAATATTTTAATGAGTGATACTGTATGTACATAATTTTTGTTTATTGGGCAAACTATTTAAAATAAATTAGTTAAAACTCTGTTTTCAATATAAAGTACTGTCCAGTAGAAAGTATAAATAAAACGATTTTATGATGTACTTTATACTGAGATTTCACTGTATAAGCACAAATACCTAATACCTGCTTTCCTTCCTTCATCCCCCAGTTTGCACGAATAAATTTTCATATCACCAAAACCAGTTTCTAAGAACTCAATGCACTTAGCAGGAAGTAAGCACGGATTTTTTCACCATGAGAATGTAACGAAAAATGGGTATTAGTTTATAAAAAAAGTTTATGCTTATAGATACAAGACGATATAACTTTACAAATCACAAAATAGTATCAGAGTGAAGGTTGCACAAAATATCATAAACTAACTTTCATTTAATGTGCAAGCACTCACCCTCCTATTTAAGACTGTAAATTGACTCTTCTTACAATGCATACACACACTAGCTTCTGAATCTGGGACCCATACAGCAGCATGTACTTCAACAGCCTTTTTGCCACCTGGAAGGAAAATATTTTGCAATTAACACTGATTATCACCAACAATTGTATTATAATTTTCATGTTTAACAGACATATCCACTCCATAAACCATATCCGTATTCCATAAAATTGTACACTTACTTTTCCTTAGAAGGTCTTCAATACATTTGTTTATATGAGCCATCCATTCCTGTTTTTCTGTAGATGTAGCTGCATACACTGCAAAAGATTTGGTGGCTGTTCGAATTAACCAGCCATTTCGAAATTCTGAAAATGGACACATTAATTAATGTAAGTCAGTGGGTTCCTAATATATTAATTATGAAAGATTCTATTTTCAAAGCTTTAAGTGATTACACAAATTATTCTGGTTACATCTTCTTCTTTTCAAAAGAGTCAACAAAAAGCCATTACCTCAAAGAAAAACAATGTATTTTAAAAAACATGGATGACAGAAAATATGGATGGAAAAAAAAAAAACAACGAAAAAGTAAAATGAAGAAATTTTACATTATACAAAATTTGCAGCAATGCTTAGTTTACCTAATATGTTTAATTTCAGTGAAAAAGAAAATGTTTAGAATTGTTAATTCATTTTTTCGTAGTTGGAACCAGTGTACCTCTACCACAATTGGGATCAGGATGAACTCCAAGTGAAACTTGAAATTCAGATAGTATTAAGATAATTTTCAAATTTTCACTTAATTTTTTTATTTAAATAATCACTTTTTTCTGAACAATATACATAGCTAATCCAAATGTACTTTCTGTAGAACATCCTACAATTTTCAAAGAGTCATTTTGTTCCCTCATGATCACTAAGATTTCAGACATATAATTACGTTTTTATTAAATTACAATTTTCAGATCTTTCTAGAAACTAGAAATGATAAATAAAAAAAGAAAATCCCAAGCCAAACACTGAGACATTTCCTGATTTCTCCAGAGAACTTTAAGGCGACACTAGAATTTGAAACAAATTCATAATAATATTTCATGCAAATAAACTCTAAAATATATGTAAATATAAGCTGTACATTTGTTTTTGGTAGAAATGGGCTCTGAAAGAAAAATTCAGAGAAAAATCAATGGCCCAACCAGATAGCATGTGGGGAATAACACAATGTGAAATTGAACAATTTTAATAAACAAAAATGTTGTTAACCACATTGGAGCTCTAAGATCATGGTTGGGCACACACTAAAAGGAAGACTCTAATGGCATGTTCTACTGTTATCATTGACATATGTTCACGTATTTGTAACAATTGCCTCTCTCCCTTTTGCCTTCTGGTCTGTTGTTTAATGCCATTTTGGATTTGAAAATAAAAAAATTGGACATCAAAGATACAATTTGTCAATAATGTTGAAACAAGAGGAAATTGCTTGTCGGCAGTAGGCAATGAAAACAAGCAATTTCATTTATATTTCTCATAGCTGCATATTCACCAAATAACTTGATACTCTGTTTTCTAAGAGATGATTACAAAAGATTATTAACAAATTAATGAATTATTCTGTTCATTTGAAATACTCACGACCATCATCTTCCAGTGATTCGAGTTTAACCTGCTCCAAAGGGATTATATGCTGCTTGTTATACTGAAAAGTAAGATTTATTAAGCAAACCAGAAATATGAAAAAATTAAATTTAATAAACTTTTTTACATCACAAATAAATTAAAGATTTATTACCTTTTTCTTATTGATGAGAATGTTGCCATACACAAGAATGTCATTAAACAAAAAAAACTGACGGGCTTTAGGTTTCTTACGGCACATTTTTGTGAGAACTCCTTCACCAACCAGAACACGACCCGGAATACCAATAGGCTAAGAAAAGAATTGGTAATTGTCAAAAGATAATAAAATTTCCAATATATTTCTAAGAAAACAAAACATGGCTATTGGGTCTAGTTACTAAATTTATCATGTAAAATTCAAACAAACTTGCAGTTAAACTTTTGTGACGAATATTATAAAACTATTATAACATTCTTAAGATGTGCTGTACTATAAATAATAAATAAATACACAGTTGAAATGAACAAATAAAAATGGTCACAAAACTGTCTGATGATGACACTTACCTGCCCTGAGCTCCCGAAGCAACTCTCCACCATCGTAATACGGCGAGCATTCGCCTCACTGTTTACTGAAACACCAAATTAAAATACACCCGCGTTAATAGTTAGGGTATAATGCCATGCCAAGGAATGATTCATATCTCCCACTTGATCCTGCAGCTCTTCTTAATACTCCCAAACCTATAAACGTCACTTATTGAGTCGCGAAGCATCACGGCTTGTTTATTGAAATGGTTGGAACCAGATATATAGTGAGGTGAAGTTTACAACTATTAATCCATGGTACATATCAACATTGGAAAACATGACTTTGGAACACACGAATGATACTACTTACCTAATCTATCAACCATTTTCCCTACATAAGTTTGTACACTTCGGAAATGTTGAAGCCAGGCATCAACCAACACGCATGACTTAAAAACAGATAGTATTCGAAATAATAATATTAAATCTCTCGAACACACGACACTATTCACCCACTTATATTATTATTGTGTATTGTTTGCAATAGGTCCCGCTAACCCTGGACCTGGACTACGACAAGCAGGTGTTACCAAATATTCCTACACTCCACGTGAAATGTTGGGAACACTGCTCAAGACGCTCTTCTGTGGGTGGATACCAATGACACGCTCCCAAGCAGCGCTCCAAGCAGCATCCATGCAGATCGTGTACAACGCTTGACAAACATAATAACAGGCTAGCGGTAGGATGCTGGTAGGATGGCATAATGGCTGGGTAGAGATTGAAGTGTCCCTGTCTTGTTGATTTTTTCCCCCATATATATCAACGATAGAAATGTGATACATTACTATGCAATAATTGAGATGTTCATGTTATGCTCGCTTATTGTTAAAAAGTACTTGAACATACTTTTTCGCTAGCTATGGATGAAATAGCGGTACCTATTTCATGGTTTCGACAGTCTGAGGTAATGTTAAAATTCATCATTGTATTGTTGAAAATCAACACTTATTTCAACGCTATTTCTAATAGCATGATGTTTGATGTGTCAACACTGTTAATGTTTTTACTTTATTGAGGTTATGTGTTGACAGGGTCAAGATTCCTTGGCAGTTGATCCTGTATATGTACGAGATGGGGAGCTAACAACAGCAACAGATCCTACATTGCAGGGTAACAAACAATCTCCCACTGTTGCTGTTTACTTACTCCAGTTTTATCCTGTGACACAAGCATGCGTACAACCTTGTGTCACCACAACTTCCAATGGTCACCAATTAACAACTTCTGCTGTTATACCTCAAGTTTCAATTCAGCAGCCCACTATCAATGGATCTTGTTTTGTCTCTCAAGCGTCACAAGTGTGCCCAACTAATCAAAATGTGAGTTTTAACTGTGAATTGTCATATATTATCATGTTGTTTGTGCAAGTTAAGTAGAAATAATTCCTTGAAGGTAACTGGTATACATTTTTTTGAGTGTATTAGAAGGGAAATAATATTGAAATAAATACTACTCGTGTAGTTCTGTCTTCTTGTATTTTAGCTATTCATATTTTGCTTTGGTTCTTTTCTTGAAGTATGTTTCATTAACCTTAGTTTTGTGGCTGTTTTGGAAAGGACATTAAACTCTAAGGCCCTTCCAGAGAAAGCTTTTCAAAATTTTGAATCAAGTTCCTTTTAATAAAGTTGTATTGTTTATTTACACTTTACCCTTTGGTCAGTTTATTTTGTTGGTGTTACTCTTCTGTGATAGCCTTATACTATCATGGATAATTAATATTGTAGTTTCTTTAAGAAATGAAAAATATTATTTGTGAAAGAATGAAATGTGAGGTCTTCCTTAGTAATGATATCATGAAGACAAATTCAGATGCATGGTTGTCATGGACAATTTGTGTTAAGAAAGAAATTGTAGCTATGAAAAGTTATAATGATATAAAATTTTTATCTTGCTTCATAAACTTATGTTCATTATTTCATGAAATAGGAAATGCACCAAAGTTGATTAATTGTGAAGAATAATATTTGTCATCTTGAAAGCATAATGAAACGCTGAACTATATTAATTAGAATTATTTTATATAAAACTTGTTGTTTGAGTGGCATGCCTTTTTTGTTTAACTGTAACATCATCAACTTCTCCCAATGGTTATATTATTTTATAACTTTTCCTTTTATATACATTTTATATTGAATAATTAATAAAAAATTTATTTAGTTAATTACAAATTTCATGTGTATGAATTTGTTTCATTCCAATTTTGTATTGTAATTACTATTGTATTTGAAGAATTATTTACATATTGATTTTAATATACAGAAAACAATGAATTTGTAATACTTTTCATTTTTTTATGAACATTGGATGATTTATTATTACCAACACAGGTAGACGCCATATCCTTGGAAGGGAAACCTACCACTCTGAAGCTGGAACCTCTCTGCCTTTTTGCAGAACAACAGGTGAGAGAATGTTTTAGGAGTAGTTTGAAACATTAAAAGTTTTCAAATTTTCTGTCATTAAGACATTTTGCATGCAGTTTTGGGTTATAAAAGTTATTTTAATGGAGCAAGTATTAGCTTCTTACCCTCCAAAATTCCACAAATTAATTGGAAATGAGAAAATTGATTATGTCATTGGTTCATTTCTTTTTTTTCAATTTTTTGAAAAAAATGTCAATTTTTGTAACTTACAATTTGTAAACTTTGTAACTATTAATTAGTAATTTATGAGTTTCCAGCATTTTACTTTGAAAGTCAATTCTTGCAACTGATTGTGAAAGTTTTTGAAAAATTCATTATAAGAAACATCATAAGAATTACTATCTCAAGAATTTCAGCTTTTCAGTAAACATTAGAATAATAGTTTATAAAGATGTTGAGTTATTGCTATCTTCTAAATGTAAGTTGTTTTCCAAGAAAGGCTTCAGGTATTACTGGGCTAATCTATGTAACTACTTTGTAAATAATTCTAAAATTTTTTTGAGATATTACAACTCAAATAGATCTGTGAGAGAGCTACCAAATGTCATGCTAATTCAATAGAAAATTAAGATACATTAAAAATGATTTATCTATTGTAAATGCCATTGCTAAATATGTCTTTACTATTTTCTGTCATTCTATATGCTATCAAATAGACTCAATGTTACTGATATTAACTTTCCTGACCAGTCACCATACAATATAAATTCATTAAAAATAACTGTAAATGCCTTTTTTCAAAAAAATGTATAAACTCGACACCAACAAGGGCACAGGTCCTGATTGATTACCTCCAATTATTATAGTTAAATGTAATTTTATCTTCTCCTTTATTTCACAAGTCTTATTTCTAAAATTGCTGAATGAGGGTCTGGCTCTATAAACAAAATATCCAATTATAGACCAACCTATTCTTAGTGTCATATCTAAACTTTTTGAATTGAGTTCCATATAAATTAAAATCAAAAATTACTCCATTTAAATCAGCCAATGAACATGGATTTATGCCAAGATGTAACATTGAAAGTAACTTAGTTCTGTACAGCCACTACGTTCTGAACTCTCTGGAAATTAATATCCATGTTGATACTATTTATAATGATTTTCTCAGAGCTTTGGATTCTGTAACCACAAATTGTTAATTTTAAAACTTCAATGCTTTGGTATGTCTGGGAATGCTTCTGAAATGTTGAACTGATTACTTGCGTAATTGAGTCCAATATATCAAATAGTGATCTCATCTCTAATGAAATTACAACATTCTCAGGGGAACCCCAAGGTTCACATTTAGGTCCTTTATTGTTTGTTGTATTTATTAATGAAATTAGCTCACTTCTGGAGTATGGTGAATTTCTTATATATTTGCTGAGAATTTAAAACTATTTAAAGGTATAAAATCCACCACAGTTATTAAAGATCTACAAAATGTTATATCAGCTATCTATCGGTGGTGTTTATTAAATTAATTATATCTCAATCCTATAAAATTCAAATTCTTAACTTTCTCTAGAGGTAGAAATGTCATCTATAGTTCTTACAAAATTAATGAGTGAGTTCTCTCTCTTGAATGAGTTCTCTCAATAAAGGATCTTGGTGTTATATACGATTCAAAAATGGATTTTAATATGCACATTGATATGTTTTGTAAATAAATCTCTACAACAACTTGGACTGATAAAGAGAATGTGTAGGGTGATCTGAAGTACTGTAACTTTGAAAACTTTGTATTATTCATTAGTTAGATCTCACCTACTTTTTGCTTGTATGGATTGGTCAATAGAATTTTCGTTTTCACATGCAAAATATTCTTCTTACAAATTTTATTTTTGTTATAGGTAGTTATTGTATTCTTCTATTGTCATCTTTGTAAATTGGACATAATAATGTCCATACAGTTAATAAATAAATAATTTCCTTGGTGTGGACTGGCTTTACAGTCTTGCCTCCATCTTCTTGCCAGCTGCCATCTTTTGCTGCCGAATATACAGTTTTTGGCATTTTCTCAATTTCCCAGATTTCCTAATAGTAGAACAGAAATAGTTCTTTAAGAATATTAAAGAAGAGTAAATCCTCATCAAAACTCACAAATTTTATTGAAAAATTTGGAACAAATTTTTAAGAAAAGCAATGTTTTACGCGTTATTGTTAATGCAAAACTGAAAGCTGTTTTTCACAGAAAATTTTTTAACATGTCAAAAAAGCTTCTTTTAAATACGTTTGATGCACTTTAATTCACAAATTCAAGTGTTTACAAATCTCTGGAAATGTGCATCTTAATGGTGTGAGAGATCTTTAAGAAAAAACAAGTTGTGTTTTTTAAAAATAAAAGAATACAGCAAAATGAATTTAATGTCCTTTTTAACAGTGCAATTTGCCCTACCTGATGGAAACATGGAATTGTGAGCTCCTTTAAACAGAAAACTGTTGCTGAATAATATAAACTAATTGCAGCAAATGTAAATATTATCATGAGAGACAAGTCAAATAAAATAAATTGTTTTAAATTTTGAAAAACCTAAAAGAATAGTGCAGTTCACCGTTTGCCATCTTTGAGTGCTTTTAACACTCTTCTCACCAAAAGTTTAAAGAAAAAATTTGGAGCCGTTTTTGAGAAAATTTTGTTGTTGTAATTTTTTATAATTACGAATATTGCGCAAAAACAACTGAAAGTTCCAAAAAAAATGTACATGACTTTAATGAAAGTACTAATTATGGACAACCAATTTTATTTGAAGGAAAGTTTTCTATCTTCAATTTTATATTTGTTGGAAGATACATCCAAAATTTTGCAATTTTCGAAATTCAGAGTTGACCATGAAAATTGGACCACTGCCACCTTTATAAGCATATTTTTTTCTATTTTTTACAAGAAATTTAATGAAAAAATTTGGAACTGTTTATGAGAAAATTTTGAAAACATTCCAGGGTTTTCATGTAAAGTACTCCCAAATTTTGAAGAAAGTTTTTCAAAATTGTAGCATTTCCAGTTGAGCTTGATCGACCAAAGAATATCCATTTTTGATGAAATCATACATATGGTTTACATGCTTGTTTTGTTCACGAGCAAACGTTTCGAAGAAAAACTTTTTTTGGTGTCAGGGGACCCCAAAGTATGCATTGCGGTTGAAATCTCAAAATCGTTTTTTCCACAGCATTACATAACTTTCTCTTTACTCTTTATGAGAAAGTTAAATGGAGGGCTATTTGTTAGAACTGTATTGTAAAATTTTGGTGTCTGATAATAGAGTTGATGTAAAGTCAAAATTTAAAATTGTTGATTTAATGGCAATGCTAAATCAAAAAATAGGTGCAAATGTAAATGTGTTTAGGCATTCAGAAAAACGAATCAAGTCGCTTGTGAGCCATTGTACACAACCTTCCAAGTAACTTGCCTGGAGTACCTGTTCAGTTCTATACACACTAACAATAGACTATTAATAAATCAGAGTAGCATAACAGTGCAATTGGATTCCAAAACGGAACTTAATATTTGCTATTGTCTGACAGTAATATGTAGGGACACTCTCCGATGCATCTCAATACTCACCTGTGATATGTTTCATCCATTGTCCTTAAAGAGTCCAATTTTTCGAAGTGTTTGTGTGGGAAACTAGCAGTGTCATTAGTATAGTAATGGTAATGTGACACAGAAAATTCGATTGGTGGCAATACTCCTGTCTGTTCATTTGTGGTCTGTGTGCCAATACTAGTGCTTAAACGGTTAGACATTTTCTCCAAATTTGATTTTTGCGGGTATGTAACATGAAGTCTACTCAACATTTTTGAAATTTTCTCAAAAATTGCTCCAATTTTTTAAAATCTATTTTGTCCTAAGATAGCATGAGAACTTGAAAAAAAGTCATATGTTTAATATCCGATGAAATTTCTCAATTTTCAAAAATTAAAAATGTTAAAATTTCTTTCCGCATCTCCCTAATCTATAATATTGAGTTTTAAGATTTTTACTCTGAATAAAATTTTGTTCAAAATCAGATCTTGAAATAAGGCCATGTTCAATTTTTTGAAAATGTAAGATGTTTTTGCATAATTTTATGTGAAATATAAGCAATTTTTAAACAGTTATTTTCTCAAGAACTGCTCCAAATTAATTTTTTACATTTTTTCTTCATGTGTAGCAAAGGATTATAAATAAATTGATGATGGTCCCTCTGTTGGCTCGCACTGTATTTTCGCATTGCTAAAAGTTATTTTTTGATAAAGATCTTTTTTCTTAAATAAAATCTATTCTAAAAGGAGTATCTTTAAATAAGGTCATGTACAATTATTGAAAACAGTAATTTTTGTGCAATTTTCCCTGAATGTATTGCTTTTTTGTTTGTTTTTTAATTCTCATAAACAGCTGTAAAAATTGCCCATATATAGCTTAAATGTACTTTTTAAAAAGAAACGCACAGATCTTATATTTGTTCAACTCTGAAGTTTTGAAAATTGAAATGGATTGGAATTTTTAGAAATTGGAAAATTGGAGAAAGTATGTATTATTGTAGCACCACTAGTTTGAGATTTAACTCATCTAGGTAATTCCACTCTGAAGCAAGGATGTTAATAAATGAAAAGAAAGTTGAAATCTATGTAAATTGAAGTAGTCAAATAATCTTCCAAGATGCAATGAAAGCGATTTGTTTCTGTTCAGAGCCGATACTAGGTGTGCTTAAGAAATTATCCGTAAATCAATATGGATTAACCTGAGAATTTCCTGTGCAGTGATATTAAGTAACATTATTTCAGAAGTAACTATAATTAAATATTGATATTAGCAATATATTTAAACAATACTTTCACAGTCATAAAATTAAAACCATTAAATTGCACAGGTAAAATGCTTCTTATTGGACGAGTGTGTTTGAATTCTTACAGTTAATTTTGATAATTTCATGAGTGGAATAATCTGTATAATTTAATATCAATACTTAGAAATATTAAAATGTTCTCTCGTGTACGGACTCAGGCCCATAATATTAAGTGCACAGTTAAGAGGCAAACTATTTGAAGTTTGGTTCCAGTACAAAGCTGGTTTTCTCTGTTGAAACAACAACGCGTACAGCGATGGTGTAACGGTTAGCGTATCGTACTGGTATATCCAAGTTGGCAGGTTCAAACTTGATCGAAGTCGTGGATTTTATGGGCGAAAAAATCTTTCTTACGCTTTCTTTCAGAGGGGAAGTAAAGCCAGTTGTCCCATGTTAGTAGATTTACTTGCATGTTAAAGATCCTCAAGCCTAAATGACGCCTCTGAGCTAAATTCAAATCGCCTGTTTCTCACCCAAGAAATACCTTCTTTCTCTGCTAGGTGAAAAGAGCTTAGTGAAATTTGCATGGTCGGATGGAAGAGCAGGCCTCGTGGCCTGAGTGTCGCCACGTCAAATAAGACATTAATTCAATTCTATTTAAAGCAATGATTTACGAAGTGCAGTATTATCGCTCCTATCCTAGCTAGGGTTTTTCAAAATTATATTTTATTTAATGTACTGTACAATTCTTTCAATATAAGAGTAGTTTCAGCATAATTTTGAGCCAAGTCAAGACAATTTTCCTAACAAGCATAATTATGATTTTTTTTTTCTTTTCTTCAAAATCAGCCTCAAATTTGCATCCACAATTTTAACCAGATTTTAAGTTTTTGGATGGATAGAGAAATACATTAAGTTTTATAATTGCCTTTTAATTTAACATTTTGAATTAAAAAAAAAAATATTTTTATTGAAACTCCAGTACGTTGGTAAAAAAATCTTTCCAGAGAGGACTAGTGGAATGCATATTGCAATATTTAATTTTTAAATAATGGCTACAAATAATATGAGAAAGTTTGTGCTGTTTTATTAGCATTAGTTCATAAATCTTCAAGTTCTATAAGCAGAGACAATCACAGCTGAAACTAGTGGAACATTACTTACTTTTATCAGCGGTTGCCTCTTGTTTTGCGGTTCCAGTCTTCTCTATCCAACGAAAGGTCTTCTTCCATTTTTCTTTCACGCATGGCTTCCATTACTCCGGTATTGCAGGTTTTGCGAGTCCTTCCTCGTTTTTTCCTTCCTGGGGGAGACCAGTCGAGGACATTCTTGAGCCACCTTGTATCTGACATTCTTCTCAGGTGGCCATACCATTGTAGCATTTTACTTTCCAATTTGTCCACCACTGATTCCGATTGCTGCATCCGTTTCCGAATTTTTACATTTCTAATTTGTTCTGTTCTAGAAATTCGGCAGCTCCTTCTTAACCCATCCATTTCTACTGCACATAATTTCTGTTTCTGGCGTTCTGTCAAGACCCAACTCTCTCCACCATAGGTTAGAATACTTTCAATAATAGTTCGTAAAATAACCTTTTTTGTTCTTACATGAATTTCCTGACTTCATAGTACCCGATTCAGCATTCTTATAGCTCCTCTTGCCTGTTTAATGCGGTCATCAATATCCTTTTCACAATTTCCAGACGTATGCAGGATTGTACCCAAATATTTAAACTGTTCAACTAACTTTATCCTTCCTACTCCTTATACTTCCAAATCAGTACCTTCTCCTCCTACTATCAGATACTCTGTTTTTTTCAGATTTAATTTAAGCCCACCTGTACATACGCCTCTACTATTTTCCGGGTCATATATTCTGCATCATCTCTATCTTGAGCCATTATTATCAGATCATCCACAAATAGTAGTGAATGTACAATGCCCATTCCTTGACATAAAGCATTCCAACCTTTAAGGACCTCTTATAAATAAATTTTAAAAAGAGTAGGAGACATTCCACATTCCTGCCTTAAACCTTTAGTAGTTTTAAATTCGTCAGAAATTCTATTTCCGATTTTTACTACGGCTCGGGTATTCACATACATTTTCTTTATGAGTTGAAAGAGCGATTCTTCAATTTTAAAATTTCCTAGTGCCCTCCACAATTCATGTATAGGCACTGTGTCATATGCTTTCTCCAGGTCAATAAAAACCAGATGAAGCTCTCTTCCCTTCCGACTCATTTTCTCACACATTGGTCATAATATAAAAATGTTATCTATACAGGATTTCCCTTATGTAAAACAGCTTGTTGTTCTGAGATTGTCATGGACACCTTAGCCTCCAATCTATTCTTCACTATTTTGCTCAAGAGTCTTCCAATTGTTGCCATTACACTTATACCTCAATAATTGTTCGTATCTTTCTTATATCCCTTCTTGTGAATAGCCGAAATATATGATAGATTCCATTCAGTTGGTAAATCGTCCATAAATAATATCTGATTGAACAGTTTGGTCAATACTCTAATCATCTTCTGTCCACTATACTTCCACAAATCCATGGGAATTGCACCTGGTTCCGCCGCTTTACCATTTTGTGAATATTTTAGGGCTTTCCATACTTCTTCCTCAAATATAGGTTCTACCTCTTTCATGCCTCACTTTATATTTCTAGTAGTCATTCCCAGTTGTTTCCACTGAAATCTATTTTCCGTCAGCATCTCAGAAAAATGCTTCTTCCATTCCGGTAATGTAATCATATTCAAACTTACTATTTTCACATTCAGCGCTCTTATTCTTCTTATAGATCTCTAAGCTTGTTTTACCGTATCCCACTGTATATTCTATCCCATAACATACCCTTTCCCAAGCCTCCTCTTTGCATTGCCTCACAATCTTTTTGGTTTTCTTTTTTAGTAAATAATACCTATCTAAATCTTCTTGACGCGTAGAATTCAGCCGGATCCCATAAGCTTCCTTCTTCTCCTTAATTGCCACAGCGGCTTCTCCATTCATCCATTCCACTCTTCCCTTACTATCCATTTCTATCCCAAGAGTTTCAGCAGCTGTCTCATGTACCCATGTCTTCATATGATCATAGAGTTCTTGAGCTCTCCAATCATCTTGTGTATCTAATTTAGTTGCAAGACGTCTCTGATAGAGATCCCTAACACTTTCATCTTGCAATAGACTAAGCATCTATCTCGGTTCATTAATTTTTGTTTCTTCTTGTGTAAACAACATATCTTTTTGTGATGTTATCCTTGGGAATGCTATTTTAGTAATAAGGTGATGGTCTGTACCGCATTCAGCTCCTCTAAATACTCTGACATCTTGAACTATTATCTTTCTAGTTTGTTTAACCATAACATAATCAATTAGAGATTTTATTCTTTTCCTTCTCTGTTCCCAAGTAAACTTATGAATGTCTTTGTGGCAAAAATAAGAATTCATAATGGAACAATTCTGCTCTTTACAGAATTCTATTAATCACTTTCCATTGTCATTTATCATTGTTTCTCCCCATTTACCCATTACCCCATCTTCTTCTTTATTTCCAATGTGCCCATGTAGATCTCCCATAAATATAAGTTCATTTGTTATAAAGACACTCTCCATCACCTCTATTAGATCTTCAAAAAATTCATCCTTCTTCATAGGGAGTCATCTGTAGGGGCATATACTCCAATAACTACAAGGGTAATTCCATGTAATTTAATTTTTATTCTTATTAATCTTTCATTTATCACTTCCCAATTTTGAATCCTATTTTTCCACTTCTTTACTAATAAAGAGACTCCTGCCCTTGCTCTCTCTCCCTTTTCTACTACGCTCCATAGACATAAATATCCCTTAATTTTCTCTTGTCCTTTCCCTTTCTTTTTCATTTCCATAAGAACAACCAATTCCAATCCCTTATCTTTAATGTCCTCAACAATCTCCTCCAGTTTCCCTGAAAGGCTCTGCACATTCCATGTTCCAAAAGAAAAAGTCCGTCTTTGTAGCCATTGTCGATGTCCATTTATGATTTCCGAAGCTGTATTTATTCCAGCAAACGTAGCATTTCGGTTTCTACAAGGTAGGGTTGTTGGCCCATACGCTTAACCCCCAACCTGGAAGACCAGGGGACTTATCTTCTGGCTTCCCTTGCCGTAGAGAGGTGGCCTTCACTGCATCTTAAACGAAGCCTCTCTCAAGAAGATGGAAAAATGAAAGGCTCCCTAGGCTTTCACAACCTAATCGCTTTGGGGCCAAAACAAACAAGAGGATATCAAGAGAGATAGAAAGTATAAAAGAAGTGTGGCACGAGTAAGTAGAAGCAATGCCACCCTAGTGGAAAGGACCAATACACAAGTGTGAATTGTGGGGGGTAAATTCTAGGAATAGGTCAAATATGGGGAACAGGATAAGGTGTAGGACAAGGTAGAATAGGACGTTGTGGAACACCCTTCGTCTGACTCCTCCACTGAGGTCTGTACAGCATGGGTGACCCTATCGGTAGCGGCACTAGCCTACTAGCAATGCTACCGTCATAGCCCTCAGCTTCATCGAAGTACGCAAACCCCCCTTGCCCGCACGGACAGTGCTACTTTAAGGCGGTGTCCCATGGAGGAGGTAATGGAACATACTTTCTTATATTACTGGCATTGGTTACACATTTTATACTACTAACATTTCACCCATCACATAACAAAAGTGTACATGCAATGACAAAAAAGATATAATATTCAGGAATATACTGCATTAAAAAAAATCTCTGGCTTTCATTTATTTATTTATTGAATGGACATTAATGTGTCCAATTTACAAATATATTTCACAATAGAAGAATACAAGAATTATTTATAACAAAAATGAAATATGTAAGAAAAATATTTTACAAGGAGTTACATTGTGACTAAGTATATAAAAAATGTAAATATCTTACAAGTATATAATTATTAATGTATATTGAACTGTTGATCTCAAACATATTATCAACTCACTCATATCAGGGTATAAAATATCTAGATTTTGATTATTTATAATTTTACAAGTTCTAATGAAAAAGTTATTTGATGTATAAAGTTATGAATAATTTAAGCAAGAAAAACGGGTCAAAATGTTTAGTAGATGTATTAGGGAAACAAAACAACAGTTTACTATGTAATAGTGGGAAATCTGTGGTACCATGTAACAATTTGGAAAACAATGTCATTGTACTTCCTAAACGATTTAAGAGTTTGAATACCGGACATTTGCAAGATTCTTGCATAATTGTGATTTAGAATCAGATCAGGCCAGCCAAGTCTTGGGGAGAGAAATCGAAAAAATCTATGCTATACTCTTTCAAGCCTATTGATGTGAAAACGCAAATACAGCGACCAAACCAAGCAAAAACAAGGTGAGATCTAACTAATGAATAATACAAAGTTCTCAAAGTTACAGTACTTCAGATCACCCTACATGTTCTCTTTATCAGTCCAAGTTGTTGTAGAGATTTATTTACAAACGTATCAATGTGCATATTAAAATTCATTTTTGAGCTATAACACCAAGATCCTTTACTGAGAGAACTCATTCAAGGTATATATCATTAATTTTGTAAGAACTATAGATGACATTTCTACCTCTAGAGAAAGTTATGAATTTGCAATTTTTAGGATTGAGATATAATTCATTTAATAAACACCACTGATAGATAACTGATATAACATTTTGTAGATCTTTAATATCTTTGGTGGATTTTATACTTTTAAATAGTTTTAAATCCTCAGCAAATATAAGAAATTCAACTCTCTCCAGAAGTGAGCAAATATCATTATTAAATACCACAAATAATAAAGGACCTAAATGTGAACCTTGGGGTTCTCCCGAGGATGCTGTAATTTCATTAGAGATGAGATCTCTGTATTTGATATATTGGATTCACCATTTCGAATCCAACAATTTCTGCGAAAATCATTAAAAGTAGTATCAACATGGATATTAATTTCTAGAGAGTTCAGAATGTACTGGCCAGAGAGTATATATGGCTGGAGTATATACTGGCTGTACAGAAGTTACTTTCAATGTTACATCCTGGCATGAATCCATGTTTATTGGCTGATATAAATGGAGTAATTTTTGATTTTAATTTATATGTAACTATCAATTGAAAAAATTTAGATATGACACTAAGAATAGATTGGTCTATAATTGGATATTTGGCTTTTAGAGCCAGATTTATGTGTTGGTATGATATATGTACTCCTCCATTTTGATGGAAGTAGATTCTCGTTTAGTAATTTTACAAATAAGACATGAAATAGAGGAGAAAATAAAATTACATTAACTAAAATAATTGGAGGTAATCCATCAGGACCTGTGCTCTTGTTGGTGTCGAGTTCATTAATTTTTTGAAAAATGTCATTTACCGTAACAGTTCATGTAGTTCTAGGAGGATGTCTAAAGCAATTTGAACTTACAGGATTTTCAAAATTCCAAAGATATTAATGAAAATCGGACCTATACCATATTATTCAGTGAACATTGCTATATTGGAGGGGGGAATGATGCTGCTTTTGAGAAAATTTTGTTCATATATAGTTTTAAAATTCATCATTTCACTCAAAATTGTTAAAAAAACTACCACTATTTTAATAAAATTGTACATGACACTATTTAAAGATGTAATTTAACAGAACAGATTTTATTAATAAAAACAAAAAACTATCTCCAATAATGTATAGTCCTAGGAGGGAATGCAAAGCCGTTAAAACTTTTTCAATTTTTGAAATTTCAGAGATTTTACTAAAAGTAGCACATGCACCATTTTTATAGGCATACTTGAGTAAAGAAACTGCAGGATCATAAATAGGGTATTCCCATTCCATATAAAAATCTCCAATCCCAACACCATTCCCTGTAGATCACCAGATTATTTAATGTTCTTAACAACTTGATTTATTGAATAAGAACATAATTATTATAGTTTGACACATCTTGTTTTTGTTTGCTTGTGGATCTAAGTATATTCGATTTCATGGATTGGACCATTTCACATTTTCCCTCAGTCTCAAAACTAAACACTATAATTTTTTCATAAATCATGTGAGTGCCTGGAAGATGCTGTGTACTGGAGAATTATGAATTTTCAGTACTCTCAAAATGCATCTCAGGAATAAAATTGCTTTCCCATTTCACACTGTTGCTGTAACATTAATTTTAATGACATTAAAATTCACCCTATTTACATGAAGAGTATTTCAATTTTTTTTCCCCAAACTACATTCTCTGGAAATTGGGGGTCATCCTATTTTCATATAAGAAGAAAATTCTCTGTATTAGTAGAATTTGAGATTCTGTATGTCACTGAAGAGCTTAACTTCCCAAAATGTAGTAACAGGTCTCAAAAGATGTCATGGAGTAGATTACTGAATGAGAATCATAACTTAATGCCTGTGACCTCTAAAATCAGATTTTAAGACCTTAGGAACCCTAAGACTAACAGACCATTAAGCAGATCATGTTAATATGTTATTTAGTATTCATCTAACATTATTTATTAATTACTGTATGTATATTTTTGTAAAGATAATGGATGCATTTTGTTGCAGGAAATCAAACAAACAAATCAGTGTCTTGCGACTCAGGACAACCTAGTGCCAACATGTAAGGTGCCATTGGTCCAGAAGTGGAAAGATGAGGGGAACACGAGAGAACATCCCATTACTATTGTCACCACAGGGCCTCAAGAAAATTCCGTGCACTTGCAACAAACCAATCAGGCAACACAAGTCACTTCAGGAACTCTGTCAGTTCATTCTGTCAGTAATTCCAACCCAACATACTCTACAGAAACATTTCACACCATAGATCATGTTGTAAGGACACAGCCTGGAGAGAAACCATATTCGTGCAATGTGTGTGGGAAAGTTTTTGCGAGAGCACACAATCTGAAAGCTCACAGTCAGACCCATAGTGGGGCTCTGCCATTTCCTTGCAAGATATGTCGTAAGTCTTACTCACAGGAAGCCTACTACAGGATACATTCTGAGATTCTCTCAGGAGGCAGACCGTACACTTGTGAAGTCTGTAGCAAAGTCTTCTGTAACTCAAGAAGCTTCAACTTTCATGTGCGCTCACACTCCAGGAGGAAGTGTATCACATAGACTGGAAAAGCACTTGAAATTCATGGACTAAGGGGAACAAATTTAAAAACATTCCCTGTCAGAAAATGGAAAGTTTTTATAAAACATTTCTTCTGTCAAATTTAGCTACAATGTGAAAGGTTATGTAAGACTTTTTCGAAGAATCTTAATAGATATGCAGTAAGATGAAGCTTGAGCTTCAAAAACCCAGCATACTTGTTTTCTTTGAGTGAATCTCATGTTTAAATTTGCTCCCTTCTGATCTTGAGGTCTGGGTTTTCCTGTAAAGGAGCAAGTCCAAACCGGTATTATAATAAAATTTTGTTAGAGAAAGGAATGTTTGGTCCTCTAAACAGATATTCATAATTGTACATATGTTTTTATGAGACACTATTGTAGAAAACTAAAGTCTGAAGTGAAAGTGAACAATATGCAGATTTGTACTTGTAGATTGTTGTGTTCATTATGTAGTGCAGGATACAGTCGTATTCAAACTACATCTGGCTACATGCAACCTGCCAATTGTGTATGTATGTGAGTGAGCATGAGGTTTTGTGTGTATGTAGTTGCATGTAGAGGTGCATGAATATGCATGCGAGTCTATTTTAACATCTATGCACATATTGCTAATATGCTAAGACAGAACTGAGAAAAATGTTAGTTTTGCAAGAGATGCTTGTGAAAGTAGTGGACCAATAATCTCTCATAATTCCAAGCGCATTTCATCACCAATTTTTATTAGTCACATTTTTAAAGTTTACTTTTCTGTCTTTTCTAAAAGATGGACTTGATATTGCTTTATTTCCTGTGACTAACATAAAGATAATTTATTTTTTATCTGTCATTATTATAAATTATTGGATTGTATATTTGAAAGTGCATATAGGGTATTACATTTTTCATTCAAGGAATTCAGTTCAGTAGCAGTACTCCAGAAAAAAAAATCAGAAATTATGCTAAGTTGTAATTACTGTAAATCAAATTTACAGACGTGGATATAAGAAAAGATGCTAAGTTGTACGTACTGTAAATTGAATTTACTGATGCTGCCTTTGTAGACTTGTTAACATTTAGCCAATGGCTAATTAACTTTGTTAAAGTGCAATTGGTGCTGTATTAAGTACAGGTGATGTACATAATTCTATTTTGAATTATTTGTACCTCAAGTGACTAAAAGTCACCAGAAACAATTAGCCATCTTCTATGTTAAAAGAACATAGAAGATACATGCCCCATTTTTTATTATTTTTTTGTATTTCGATCTTAAGGAAGGATGTTCATGATAAGTAAAACTGTAACACCTTGGAGACAATATTTGATTAATCTTCTCTAATATAATTTAATATCCTATACTTGATGTACAAAAGGAGGGTGAAAGCTGTACCTGTACAGTTCAACTCATTACTTTTGCTTACTTAAACATCAAATATACATTGGTAATGGGAATGAGGAAGGAGTTAAGAGGCCATGTATCTAATAAATGATCTGCACATGGATCTTATTATTATATTTAATTCTAGTTATTGCCGGTATGTTAATACTCATAATTAAATTCAAATTTTGTTATAAATCATGTGCTTTAATGAAAAACATTGATTCAGATTAAATTTTTTTTATTTAATTTTACTGTGGTTAATCATGTCTATTGTTCCGTTTTCTTTTTTCTCAAACTTCTCTCATCAGAACGCTTGTAAATCACAATAATTTGTAATAATACCAAATTTCTACTTGCTTTTCCTTGTGATGCAAGTTTCCTGTATCACAGTAAAACAACTAAAATTCTATGGCTATGAGCATTTTTCATAAATGTTCATCCGTTTAAGATGCTGTCTTAACTTTAGGAACTAGGCTCTAGTCTGTTCCAGACTCGTAACAGTATATTTCCACTGGCTTTCAAGTCTTCCCATGTCTCATATTCTATTCGGAAGAAAAGCTTTTGGAAAATCTTTTGTCTTGTCAACATGTTATTCCCAGAAGGTTCAGTGCAGTTCTACTTTATTGTAGAGGGAGAATGTGTTTAATTCTTTCTTTCTTTCTTTTATTATTATTATTATTATTATTATTATTATTATGTATCTTCTCTCCTGTACCCTTTCACTCTTCTCAAAAACTGACTTAACACATTGGGGACTCAAGATAGATATTTCGACTGAAGATATATAGATTTGGGGACTGAAGATAGCGCTCTAAGGTGCCAAACATGAGCACTTTTTTCTAGAAGTAGCAAAACCGTTAGACTTTAGCTGCATATACCCCGTCAACTTCGGTTATATTTGTAAACTTATATTTGAGTTAGAGTAATCTGGGGCTAGAGGGATCTCGGCTATCCGATTATTATTATTATTATTATTATTATTATTATTATTATTATTATTATTATTATTATTATTATTTATGTTATCTCCTATACTTATGATTAAAGATGTGAGGTGTTATTTAAATATAAAATTGACTTCTGGTTACAATTAGATTCCTAAGAATCTAGTAATATTGGGTGCGTCTACAATACTGTGGGCATAATATGTGCGGTTCCAATAACGTGATGTCTTGTACTTCCCAGTCTTTTAAATGACTTGGGAGTTGGACAGATTCTTACATAGATTTTTCAGAACTAATCTTGGAGATCTGATAACTATATTTTTAAACTCGACTAAACTGACTATGTTTTTAAACTCTGTATTTGACAAATAGACTTGATTGTTTCTCCAAATCCTAAATAATAGTGTCCAGTTTGTTTGCTGCTATCATACGATTAGTTTGAATTTGTTGGTTGTACCTACGAAGCATATGTTAAGTACTTCGAGGACTTGAGATCTGCCAGTGGAGGTAACTACAGTGTCTGTTGTCTTATTATTATTATTATTATTATTATTATTATTATTATTATTATTATTATTGTTATTGTTATCAGCAGAGGTCATTATGTCAAGTATAATATTTCTGCCCATATTAACTCTTTTCATGTTTTTTATCTTTCTAAGAAAATACCTCGAACATTTGTTACAAGCCACCACTAAATTAATTTCTGCTTCAACTACTTTTGTGCAGTTTGAACAACAATTTGATAGAAGAGCACAATAAATGAATTGTTAACTACATTGTCAATTTTAGTGGATCTTCACTTCAGGGAAGCTGCCAGTTATTGCTACAAATCTTTGAGATATCTTTCATACTTTGGAAGGGCTATAAGGGGAAGAGAATTTCATATAAATACATATTCTTAAGGGAACAAGATTCTGGCATTCAATATTTGGTTTTAGAGTTAGCAAGACAATCTGAATGAAGTAACGCCTTTTAATTTAAAATGTATTTACATGTGGTATAATTACACATTTTTACATATTTTATTATATTTGGCAATTTCACATATTTTAATATATTTACATTGAATTGGATCATTTCAGATATAATTTTTTCTCAAATATATGTTTCTCGAATCATCTTTCTGTAAATCAAAGCGAAGTAGTATTGTGTGTTTATGACCTCCAAACCTTCACCATGAATTGTCACTCTTTAATGTCCTGCTTCTGGGAATTGATGTCCTCAAAATCAAGAATGAATGAATATGTGTGAAACGAGTAATGACAATCATATGTTTACTCACGTTTCTGTCTTTAATTTTTTTTTTATAAATTCCATACCTTTTCCATCCCAAACCCAGAACTGTTAAAATTGTCCTAAGGTTTCCAATTAGGAGGAAAGTACTCTACTGTAGAGAAGTTGTTCAACTAATAATAATCTTTGTTCTTTGTGAATGATGTAGAGAAAATTGTTCAGTATTGGAATAGATGCTTGACTGGAGGAAGCCATTGTAGACTGACCAGAATTATTAGCAGTATGCTCTTATTCTGTATATTGTCCCACATGATGTTTCAGTTTATAGATACATGACTGTTTGAACATTTATATAGTTTATGTACTATGATATGATTCTAATTGATCAGTGCAGTCATGTGGTTGCTCATTTAAGAAGCATCATTATAGAACTAGTGTTCTAAGGGGCTGTCCATAAATTACATAATGCAAATTTGGTATTTTGAATATACCCTCACCCTCTTGTAACACACCTTTAAGATGTGATTAAACTCCCCCTGAATAATTACATAACTCTTGCGAACTCACCCCTCTTAAAAATGCAAGAATTAAAAAAAATTATACCTCATTAAATAAATTGTACTCATTTTATTTGTGTTGTGGTTTAAAATTTATGATTATTACAGTTAGAATTAGTTGTCGATGCTTACTGTACATATCAATAAGATTGGGGAAAATTTTGAGTGAAGGAAGGACGCACAGGCAAGAAAATTTCCAATTTCAGCCTTGCACACGCTGCCGTTTTGGATGGCGCATGGGCAAATATGTACGGTGTCAATTTAATTGTATTTTACAAAATACTACAGATCAATTTTGAATATTTCTTTGTAACTTTACAGATTAAATACAAAATTGATGAACACAGATATACATTTATTGTAACAACTTCTAATAATTTTAAATTATTTATGTTTTAAAACAACTTAATTAGATAATGTTTTAACGCTTTAGCATAAGACTAAAAAAGAAAGTAGTTCTACAAATGTTTAAAAATTAAAAATATCAATTTTACATGGCATTAATCAAATACTCCCCTGCCCCTATGTAACGCTGATTCAAATCCCATTATTTACTAGGCTGTCCGGGTGACGCTGCATCCATGGCAAAGGTGCTGACGTTCCGGTTGCCATTCTGCGACCTTATGCTCTGAGGAAGGTCGCAGAGTGGCAACTGAAACGTTCGCACCTTCGCCATGGACGCAGCGTCACCCAAACAGCCTAGTAAATAGTGACTCAGGCTGCGGAAGCCTACACTGTCACTTGATTCAAATCTCCCTCCTCCCTCTTAAGCATTGTGTAATTTATGGACGACCCCTAATGAATTTATTATAGCAGTAATTGCATAATGACTTCAATATAATATCCTTTTTGGAAAACAAAAGATTGGCATTGTTTGATCCAAATGAGCAACTTATCATAACTCAGAGATGTTCTTTTAAAATATTGGTAGAAAGAAATAACAGTTTTTTTAAAGGTTTTGTAACCATCGTAGCAAAAAGTTTGAATGATGTATGTTTGATAATAACATCATAATGAAACTTAAATTGATTTTGGACCTTGACTTGATCTGGGCTGTCTGAGTGATGCTGCATCGAAAGTTGAAATAACAACATTTCAACCATCATATTGTGGTCTTCTTCAGGCCTGTACTGTTGACACTATAGCCTTGAAGAAGACCACGATATGATGGTTGAAACGTCAGCACCTCAGTCTTTTATGCGGCGTCACTTCGACAGCCCAAATCATGACAAAGTATTAATTATTTGTGTATGGTAATATGTGTGGAATTAGTTTCCACCTCTGAATAGTTGATATCATTTTTGATACCAAAAGCAAATGTAATGTACTGATACGTTCTTTCTTGAAAATAAGGTGTTTTTTTTCTGGGAATTCTCGATATTATATTTTTACATTCTTACCCCTGTCCTTACTGTTAATCTTAGTCTTGTTGATAATTTACTTTTATAAACAAACATGGCTTGCATAAATGACAGGTATCATGAACATCTGAGAAAGAACTTCTTAAAAGTACAAAAAATGAGTCTTAAGTTAACACCTGCAAAGCATTAACAGAAAAAAATTGGGGGCAAATTGTTTGCAAAATGTTATGCACTCAAATGAATGTATAGGCAGGTTGATGACTGGTGATTCCTTTATAGTCTGTGTTTCTGCATAGAGCAGCTTTCATTCATTGAAATGATAAAAACTAGAGCTTAAATACTCTCAGAACTCAATTGTACGGAAATTTATATAAGTTGGGGCAGTTGTGCCATACACTGTTGACAGGTGCATTAATAGAATATTCAAGTGCAATTCACTTATATTCTGTGGTCACTTTGACTTCAGATGATTTTGAATAGATAATGAATTTAGTTACATTATATTTTTAAATATTCCATATATCATTGTTTTGTGTTGTTGGACATTCTCTTAGAGAGAACTTAGTTTGCATAATTTTATATACTATGTGTATTTAACACATACCTCGCAAGCCTCTTGATGGCTATTCCAGTAGTCTTTACTTGGTATCACACCTTTATAATGTAACAAAGTATGTATTATCTTTTGCTCTCTATTGTTGTTTATGTTTTCATGTTGAAACAACTTTGCCTCAATTCTTCCTAAGTCCAGCTTTACACTGCCTTTTCTTCAATGTATCCAAAATTGTTCATATATTTTCAAATTCGCTTTGTAATTATGGCATGAATCTATTTTGAGGATAATATTAAAGAAGGTCCTATAGGATAATATTAAGGAGAGTCCTATAAAACATTTAATATTAACTACAGGTATGTTCTCTTCACTCTTTTTACTTTAAACATTTTCTGATTCATTTTAAATTACTCTCTAAGTTTGCTAATCGTAAATCATAAGACTGCTTTTTGTTCTAACATATCGACCCATGTACGGTAGTGTTAAAGTGCATGTAATAAAAAAGCCTTACTGTAGAAGACTGCAATTGTCCCTCTTTTTAATATTTTAAATGTTTTTATTAAGCAGTACAATTTATTTTGTTCCTAGTACTGTTGCCATAAATATGATGGTGCCTTTATTTTTATTCACTAGTTCTAGCATTAAAAATAATGTTCAAATACTGCTTTGAATAATTTACTCACCCCCAATATGGTAGCTAAATACTTTTATAATTTAACATCTGATTTGCTCGTTACGGTTTGGGCTGTGCTCATGGGCACATAACGTTAATTTGTGATGTATTAGTCAAATTGTTGCCAAGAAATATCGATTATATGTGCACAATCAACACGAGTTAGATTGTAGGAGATGGCACATTTATATCTTCTACTGAAATAATGGTATTATATAATAATTCAGATTTTTAGAACCTTTAATTACTGTAATGTGAAGCATATCCTTGTAGTGATGCAAATATTTATGTTTTCATATTGTTATTAAAATGGATGTAAATTATAATTGTGTTAAAAGTCTTTGATTTGAAAACTTGTAGATTTAGTACCTGATGCACCTACCTCTTATAATTTCTATGATAATATCTCATTCATAAAGGATCCTTCGCGTTCAAAGGCCCCTCTGAATTTTATATTAGTTCTAATAGACCAAATATTGGTAAAGTTTGAGTTGGGGGAGAAAACATATGTCCTCATTATCATATATAAATCTAACAAGAATAGTGCAATACACTTCAATATGCACAAAACAATAAATCATATATTAACACACCCTATTTACCTTGAATTTGAAACTAACATGCTTATTTCCACTACAACTCACTTTACTGCACAGTATTTTAAAATAAAAATTATTAGACAATGATAGTCGAAGGGCTGATAATTCAGAATATTTCAAGAAGATTGCAGCACCACTTAGAGATAAATATAATAATTTTATAATCAATTTTTAAAATTATACATGTTCTGTCAGGAGTGATAAGTCTGGTGAAATGTCATTTTGCAGAGATTGAGATTTAAAATTATGGCTTGCTCATCAAAGCCTCTGGGGAAATGTTGCAGAGTACATTGAGTTAATTGATGTTGCAATAGGTGTATTTATTATATAATTATGAATAGTACTGGTGATACTCATCACTACCATCGCTTTTCTCTGGAACATCTTCAATGCATTTTTTGTTTTGTGAGGGAGATAATAAATGTTATAAAGTGTATTTTCTAATTATTGTAGGACAGAATAAACTATTTGACACTAGTTTTGACATTAACTTCCTTATAATGGAGTATGGGAATTTGCTGTTGTATGAGGGCTACATTGTTTTTGTATGCTACTTTAATTTTGAATAATACATAATTTTCTGTGGGATTAATAATAAAGATATATGCAAAAAACTTCGAAAAAAACAATCAAACGGCCGCCCCGCCCCCAGCAACCCCCCACACGCACACACACGCACACTTAAAATTTTTCAGTATATTCTGCAGTTGGTACCATCAAACAATTATGCCAAGTTTCAAAATTCCGGGACTTTTTCACTCGATTTTTCTAGAGACCCACGACCCATCATTAAGCGTACTTTCCGACAGTTTACCTGCTAGAAACCGCCAGCCATTATCCGGCCCGTTCAAACATGGTTGCCAGTGCAATTCGATCTGCCGGCTGCGGACTGATCATCCTCGGGCGAAATTTTATTATTAATTCCTGTCGAAAACGCTCCATGTTTTCATAATTGTATTCATAATTTCTATCTGTATTCATAATTCAACTTGTGTTTGCGTTAGGGTAAGGAGCTCAGGATTTAAGAAAGCTTGCACAGATACACTTCTCCGTATAGTACGTCAAGGACACTTTTTGACGTTAAATAAAATAAAAATAAACTCATAAATATGAAGTGAATTATGAATACATGGAGCAACGAGCAATTTTGGTAAGAATTGCTATGAAAGTTTTCGATCCCGTAATAAAAATATTTGCACAGAGATATCAGCTACAAATTATGGCTGTTGTCCCATATCATTCCCTTCGTGATGGAATCAACTTTCTGCCAGCGAGAGCATGGAAATCGATTATTTGAATAATAATAATAATTAATAATAATAATAATTCCCCGTGTGGTGCCGGCGATTTTCGTAGAATAGCACCACGGGACCTCCCCCTTTCGCAGAAGGCGACTAATCGGAGCAGCGGCCCGCTGTCACTCCCCTAAACATCCCGTCATTCCGACAAGCTCTGTGTGCCATTGCTTCCACTTACTTATGGCACACTTCTGTTTTCTGTCCTGTTGGCCAATTTTCGTATCGGCCAACTCTTCTGTTCGCCCGGACGTTATTAGGTTGCGATGGTTAGGCAATCGTTTCCATTCTACCCTTCTATTCTAACTCTGTTCTTCTCTATCCCGCCTTTTCCCTTCCGTTTCCTTAAGCTGGCGGTCGCTTAAAAACGCCAGGGGAAGGTTACCCTGAAGAAAAAACAAGATGGAGGATCTGCCCGGATCAACCGTTACGGAGCAGGGATCGGAGTCTCAATACCGGCGATCGGTGGTGAGTAAGCAGGCCACTGGACATCGTAACCCAGCGACTGCAATGCCAGGGGTGCGGATCACTCAGCACATGTAGCAGAAGTTGCTACGAATGATAGCAAACTTCGCGGGACTCGTATTGAAATTTGACTAGGGTGAATTGACCCTAGGGTGAAGGTATGATCCCTTAAAAACCCTCGTCCAGAAGAAATCCGTCCAATGCAAGAAGAACTCTGATGACTTATTAAAGAATATTGCAGCGGTGCCAAAGTACCTTACAGTTAAAAGAACAGAAGGAAATGTTGATACAGTGAGCCCATTTCTAATAGAGAAGAGTATTAGCACCTGTGCTGGATCTGCCGTAAGAGAAGTAAATAAAACACAACTGGACTCTTGATAGAAACGTTCAGTGACAATCACGACAAAAAGTTACTAGAATTGAGCAAAATTGGCACTATAGATGTCGAAGTAAGTGCTCATGGTACGCTGAAAACCTATAAAGGTGTAGTTTGCAGTGACTTACTAAATTGTAGTGAAGACGAAATAGTTCAAGAACAAACTTCTCAAGGAGTCATTGCCCGTTGTAAGCTAAAAATGAGGCGGGATTGGCAGATAATTCCTTCAGCGTCCCATGTCCTGACGTTTAATCGTTGTACGTTACCAAAAAAGTTATAGCCGACATTCACCGTCTGACCGTACGGATGTTCATTCCTCAACAAATGCAGTACTTCCAATGCTTAAGTTGTGGACACTTAGCATCTAGATGTGCGAGAATCAAAGTATGACCTCTGAGCGAACGCTCCAAGTCCACGGACGATGACCAGGCAAAGCGTGCTGTCGTGGTCTAATTTGATGCGATGTGGGCAGCCTGTAGCCCTGACTGAATCTTCCAATTCTCCATTCTACTCTATTTCATCTCATGTCTGCTGGGGCGCGGTGGTACACACAAAGATACCGCAACCGCGCCTCCCTTCCGCGGGGTGGCTCCCGCGAGGCTCTCTGGGCCACCGAAACCTCTGACACAACGGATGGGGCCGCGCGGTGCGCGTACAGCCGAATCGCACTTCGCGGAAGGCGCAAAATGGGGTGTCATAAACCGCACATGCCAAACAAGTGGTTTGAAGGGCGCCTTCCCACGTCTCCACGGCGCCGCGCTTCCTTCCAGCAGTAGAGCCCTTCCGACGCCGCCACCGCCGCAGCCACGGCCCGCCGTGGAAGGGGGTGGGGTCTGCAGGGGTATGTTTCGCCGACCCTCCGGCGACGACGAACAAAGGGACCGGAGCAGGTAGAACGCTGCGGCCGCCGCGCAGTGGGAAGGCTCCCATGAAAAGCTGTGTTCTGCTAGAGGTGGCGCGTGGCCCCTCCTCCGCTTCGCGTGGCGGGAGTTCGGCGTCGGCTGCCGCAGCAGCCGCTACCCGCTGCACGTGGGAAGGCCTCCATTCAAACCAATGCTCTGCTACGCGCCGCGCTGCTGCGAAGCGCGCCGCGGCCGCGCCGTGGGAAGGAGCCCTAAAGGCGCCTTCCCAAGTCGCGACGGCGGCGCGCTTCAGGCACAGGAATATTTCCAGATATTTTCAAAACAGCAAACATTAAGCCACCTAACCTTTTTAAAAAAGGAAGCAAAAATGAAATTCAAAATTACTGACCAATTTCACTTTTGTCAGGTTTCTCGAAACTATTATAAAACCTTTTCCTACGCGAGGGGAAAATTTTTTTCAGGAAAAACGAAGCGTTTTCAGTCTTATAACACGGGTTTAGAAAATCAAAATCTACGGAAACTGCCATTTTTTTCTTTTCTTAAAGATGTTGCTTCATTAATGTACCAAAATGAAGCACCCATTGGAATATTTTTAGATCTTTCGAAAGCTTTTGACGTTATTGACCGTAACATCTTTCTATCAAAATTACCTTCTTATGGAATTCGTGGTATCGCCTTGGATTGGATAACCTCGTACCTTAAACATCGATCTCAAAGAGTAGAAATACCATACTGGCACGAAAGGACATTATTTATCTTTCCAATTCTTTGCCAAATGAATATGGCGTCCCGCAAGTCTCGATCTTAGGTCATATTCTCTTTCTACTATACGTAAATGATATGCCGTCGGCTATTAAAAACGGAAGGACGGTTCTGCTTGCCGATGAAACGAATGTTCTTTACAAAAAAGAAACACTAAATATTACGATTTTAGAAGTATAAAGTTGGTTTTGTAATAAAAAATTAATAGTTAACGACGGAAAAACAGTTTCAATGCATTTTTGAATTTCAAATCAGGAATTGCATGCTCCATTGAAAATGAAAAATATGCAATTAGCTGATGTTTACGTAACAACATTTCTAGGTCTCTCAATTCAGTCAAACCTCAAATGGAATGTACATATAACACAATCACTAAATTAAGTTCATTATGTTACGCATTCAAAATTCTTTCAAATTCTGCCAGCCTTCATGCAGCTGATTGCATGTATTTTGTAAATATACATTCTGAGATATAGCATAATATTCTGGAGACACTCATCACGTAGTACTGAGACCTTTAGATTATAAAATAAAATTATTCGAATAATGAAACAATGCCATCCGCGTGATATCTGCAAGCCTCTCTTCATTGAGCTTGGAATCTTACCATTGCCTTGTATTTACGAATCTGTAAAATTTGTCAAAAGTGACTTACACTACGGTGGGAACATGTTTTTATGCAATACCTACATATATATATATATATAT
>BOPP01000043.1:1678286-1688286 GCA_017312745.1 Gryllus bimaculatus
GTCGTCCCACGAGTCGGGCTGCGATGTGGCGAGGCGGCGTGGCATTCGGGGCGGCCAGCCACCAATTAAGTGGTCTCGCTCCTGCCTCTGATACGAGTCTCCTCCTCGCTATCTCTGATTCAAGTGATCGAGCTGAACCTCCGCGGTCCTACAGGTAGGCCCGCGCACCACGTGATTCCTCCCCCGCATTGACTATTTATATTGGATGTCGCGGCACCTGTAACCCTTCCGCCTACCACGGCGCCAGCGGCAAAGTCGCCCCAAGCAACCTCCCCCGCAGTAACATACGTCACCGAAATTCCCGGAAATAGGCGCGGGTAATTCCGTTGCTCGGTGAAGGGGTGTGTGTGGCGTGCTTTCCCCCGCGTCATAAGGGGTGCGTCCGGCTTTCTCGGCTGAACAAAAGAGGGGCATCTTCCTCCTCTCCCCCGGCGCGCTAAGCGGCTCTTACACAGGTACAGCGGTAACGGCATTTCCGGCTGCTCTTAACGGCGGCGCGGTTCTTAATGAAGTAAAATAAATATATGGCTCGTGTCGTCATCCGCGATGTATAGACCGTCCCATTACAATAATGAATTAGTTTACACTTGCATTGTATACATTTTTGAAAAAGGCTTAATATATTTGTAACAGAGAATGTACTTCAGCTTCCGAGTCAATGACACCCATCTCCATCAGGTGTTTGTCCAGTTTCCCTGATCCATTGAGCAAATGCTGAGATGGCCCCTTGTTTTGCTTCTAGACGTAAATGTAGCTTCACTAAGTGCAATTGGAGTTGAACTCTCCTTTTGCTTGTAATGGTAAGAGCAGAGGTAAGGGCGAGTTGCTATTAATTGTATTTGTGATTAGAATTGCTTCAAATGGTTTTCAATAACGTTTCTCGATTATTTTCTGCGGCAACAGAGAATTGTGACAGATAGTATTCACCGACCAAGACTCGACCCAGTGAACGTCCCCTCATTAGAGCTGAACCAATTTGCAACCTCGGCCGCCCGGGAAGCACGCGGGTTTTACGCGTATAGTAATACGCGTATGGTGGTTTCAGTCGAGAATTAGGAAGCCTAGCCGAAAAATCGAGAAAATGTGAAAAGAATGTATTCTTTTTAACCAAAGAAGGTGTGCGGGAAGAGAATCAGTCACCACTGAAATCCTAGTTTAGACTAAATAGATTACAAAACTAAATATTGCGAGAAAGTCTGTGCTATTTTATTGCACCACTAATTTATTATTAATTGCTTAGTCATTCATTTATTCAATTTTGTACTTTTAAAATTGTTTTTGTAATTAAAAAAACGAGTAACACCCGAAAATTGGACTAGCACCATATTTCTTACCGTCCTGTATTACATGTGTGGAGAAAATTTAAAGAAAAAATTTCGATCGGTTTCTGAGAAGATAAAAATTCGTAAATTTCAAGCGCAAATTACCCCAAAACTACTAAATTTTACGAAAAAAATGTACATGACCTTTTTTAAGACCTAATTTTGTACAACATACTTTGTCTGAGCCAAAATCCGCTATCTTCAATTTTGTATTTTTAAACATTTTTTTTGCCATTTTCAAGAAATCAGGGACGTCAGCAAAAATGAGATCTGAACCATTCTCTTAAACGTCCTTCGCACTACTGCAATGCAGAAAATCAAATCCTCAGTTTGTTTATCTTAATATGTTTAAAAAATAATAAACTTTCTAAACAATGATATTACATATTTTGAGTATAAATTTTGATAATTTTTGCTCAACAATGATGTATTGTAATTTTGATTACAGTTTCATAATATTTTTTTCAATTATATGCATCAATAAGTTTTTGCTCAATAATGATTATTGTAAATTAGTTATAGTTTTATAATTTAAAATGTGAATAGTTACTTACTTGTACAAAGCCAACTGGTGTGAATAAATAAAATAAAAAATAAATAAAGGGATTTAAATACAACTGACAGATGAGTTAAAACATGTACAAACGTATTACAAATTGTATGTTAAAAGAAAAAAGAGCCAGACAATTGATTTAATTAATAACAAAATGGGCGGGACAAAAAAACCCATAGCAGTACTTGCATGACATCAAAACAGGGACAGCTCTTGATGAAGTGACTTGTCACTAGTCAATAACCAAAAATAATAAACTTAATAAATAAAACAAAGAAAAAATACACAATTTAAAGTACCACTTTCTAATCAGGTAAACTGGGAAATTCTGAGCATCATAACTAATACTATAGTTTAGTGCACCAGGAAAGTCTCTCCGCAAAGAGCTGAGTCAGGGCCTCATATAAATAATTGCATTTGTATTGGTAGAAACCAGATCACTGGGAAAGAAGTAAAGGGGGACAACACTTCCAGCATCTGTAATGATTGTAGTAAGTACGTAATTTACATTTTAAAAGTTACAGCTCATGCTACCAACAGAGTTTCTGTTGCTAGCACTCTCGCCAGCAAGGTGCCACTGTGAGTAACTTTTCTGGCTCACTGTAGTATAGTACTATACTAGTGTTGGCCTTAACTAGTACTATTTTCCTGCTGGCTGTGAGGGGGATGCCAGTCTGGGTGTTTCACCGCGCAAAAAAATCATGCAAGCACAATTTAATACTCATAGCTATTAGTTTGGAGGTGAGGTCCTAGAGCACAATTTGTGACATAACGGTCAGTGTGGGCACTTAGGTGATATAAGGTATGTGTGCAAGAAGTCGTGGCTGGATGACTAATAATATTGAGCTGCCTAAGATGCCATTTTTGCCACTATTTTTTGATGAAGCTAGTGATGCTATAATAGCACATACTTTCTGGCATTATTTATACTGGTTATACATTATTATACTATTACAAGAACCTGTAGAAGTACTTCCACTCAGAAAATTTGTTTTATCCACGTCTAGGTTCAAACTTGGGTCCTTTTGAGTCCACACACCAGGAACATTATTCCTACACCACCAGCTGGATGACTAAAAGCAAACTTCCTGACACTTTAAAGGCCTCCTTGGGTTTTATTAGTAATTCAAGTCTATTTAGATATTGATATCAACCAATTTGTTACATATTTATTTTTTATATAATCGTTAGACCAAACAAAAGATATTATTTCCCTGTTTACTTTAATACTCATAAGGGAGTATTACACTATTTTATTGCAGTTTTCATGAAGTTAGTTTTTGTTAAAACATTTAATTTATTGTAATGTTATGCGAGAGCATTTTAAATGTGATTGAGCAGTGTGCATACTAGTTTTTAGAAAACAATTTTATGTGGTTTGGTTCAGCAAGTATTTCAGTTGCTGCGGACCATTGGTTTTCAGGTAATTTTTCATAGGCTTTTGATTTGATTTACTTCATCCAAAAAACGGTAAAAAATTACATGGTATTCAGGGTAGAAGCATAACCCAAGTAAGCTTTCTTGAGCTCCAGAATACCTACCCTACTCTTTTTAAATTTGATTACCCTAAAGGAGTAAAAAAATATTCATTTGATACTGTTAAACCTGTGTTACATTGCTGATTTCATTATAGCATGAAGTCTGAAATTTGATTAAATGACAGGTGACAATTTTATTTACCTGGAAGTAAAGCACTTCTGTGCAAAGGTTCAAAGCAGGCTCCTGCTTTACGAAATGGTGATTTACAAGCAAACTAATGGTTCAGAAAACTAAATTTCTTCATTAATTTAAGCATGAAAATGTGTAGTCGGATAATTGCAAATATCTATGGTTTGCAATACTTACCCACAGATGACACAAAAATAAAACTTATTTGTTAGCAGAGAAAGTGTTTGGGATGTTCAATGTCTTTATTTCATCAAAATATTATGTCAATATTTTTAACAGAGGGAATTTATTTCTGTGGATTCCACAGCAATTTATTACAAACTGAGCCAAATAGTACTTGAAAAGTGGCTAAAAGGGCTTTCGAGCTGATTCAGAGATCAACAAAAGGTTATTGTATTTTTCAGAGGTAAAATTGCTTAATGTACATGTCTACATTTCTCACAAAATTAAGAGGAACACGAATGATGGATAAGGTAATTGGACATTAACTTTGAACAGAAAAGTAGATATTTAAATATAGAACTCCTGCCTAATGCACTCCTTTTGAAATTTACACATATACATTTGTTCACATGCAACACACAGTAAAAAAACAATGGATGTATAAAAATATTATCCGGAAACATGCCGGGCAGTGTAAAGATCTGCTACATGCATGCTGAAATATTACTAACAATATCAGTAGGAATAAAGCTATCATGGATGAGTCTTGTTAAAATAACATGTGGCAGATGTGTAGATACTCGAGGAGAATTGACTACTTTCAAACCAAACCAAAATTTACACTGGGCTTGATCTTTGGTAACAATTAAACAAACTAGGGTAAGTTGACTTCCTATTTTCTTATTTCCATAAGCATCTTTGGAAAAAAAAAATCATCCTTATGATTTCAATTTCAATTCTGTTTCTGTTACCTTCAGAAAATTCTCTTCTGTGACACATCTCCAAGTAATACTACATAATCTGTTTTTCACAATTAATATATCTTTAGGTGAATTATGTCACAATTCTGGTTATTTTTTATGATTTGTAATGAAAACACAGTAGTTGTCAGTAGTGTTGGCAAGAATAAGAACTAAAAATAAGTTAATATATAAGTAGTATTACAGATAAAAGTAAAATACCTTAGCATATGATGCAGTTAAGTAACAAATACAACTCCGTTACTGAATATCCACAACATTTCCATGTGTTCTTTGTGTGGCAATAATGTGTGTTACTTCTCATCGCTCTTTTATACAATATTTCAAGATAAAAAAATTTATTGAAAAGAACTCAAATTCCATTCAGAAGAATCGGGCCGATAAGTAAATGCATCAGATAGTGAGGCTCAAGACAAAAGTAAATTTAGAATGGTCCAATTGCAGAGGTATGTAAATGTATTCGGAACTGTAAATAATCTAAAATTTCAGCTGAAGGATAAGAAACAAGTGAGAATTGTAGGGAATTATATCCACAGATATACTTGGTTCAAAATTATGGGGACTAGATATTAAAGTCAGAAAGAAAATTGAAGATACTATGTGAATTCAGTATATCTCAACAAGAAAGGGATATCAAATTATAAGTCTACAAAATGAAGATTTGAATTTAAAAAAATAGAAAAAGAAGACAAGTAAAAATACTAGAATATATACATAAAGAAATGAAAATACTATAATACAAACATTCAGAAACATAAAAATGTGTGCAGCTAAGGTCCAGAAATAAGAAGACACAACTTAGTCATATAAGTCAAAGATAAATGATCTTGATCAGAAGAAAGAAAAGGTACGCAGATCTTTAGAATTAAAATGTTCACATTAGTTGTCATGCAACAATTTTCCTAGTTTTACAGCTCAATATACACCGACAAATATGCTGATATAGGCACATTCAAAATATTTATTTTTCCTCTGTGGCAAGATGTTAATTATGATAACATAATTTACTTTGCAAGACCATTTCATAGTTTGGATGCATTTTTAAATTTTTACCTTTGAAATTAACAACTGCCAAACATTACAATATCCACAGGAATAGGAAGAAAATATTAAGACTCACAAGTTAGGTTTATCATCATTACTATCAGTAAAATAAAATCTGGGAACTTAAACCACCATCAATTTGGAGATTCTACCATCAAATGACAATTTAAAGATTTTTTTTAAAAGTTGAATTTGCTTGTACATCAAACATTAACATACACACACATGCAGCCAGCACAAAGTAAATAACTTATTATTTTTCTTAAAGATGGGACAAACAAATTACATTTGAGCAATAAACTACTCCTAATCATTTCTGAAACTGTAAAAACAAGTGCTTCCTGAATTTTCAAAATACATTTACTCTGTTGAAGCATAACAAACAATTGAAGTCCACAGCAAAAAAATCTAATATAACCACCAAAATATGTCACATAAGATATTGCACTTAAACCACACATACCCACAAAGGACACATTTCTGAAACACTATTAATTTGGATGTGTTGCAGTTTCCTTCCTAATGAAATTGTCCTTAGTACAGGTGTTTTGATACAGAATAATTTATTTTGTATGTCAGAAGTCAACTGGGCCATTAATCACAGGCTGGTCTCAGAACTCTTCCATTCTTGATCTCACAGCAACCTCAACCACTTCGAGGCTGGGGAAATCTAGCTCTTTTATCAGACAGAGTACAGCAGATAATATATTTGAGTTCTGTGAACAACAAAAAATAAACAAAATAAAATTATATTTATATGAAGTGGTATACCATTCTTTAATTTTATTGAAATTTTGAGTTCAATATAACAAATAAATTTGAGTTAAGTGAACAGTTGTTAATATATACATATACATTCATATAATAAACTTGAATTTTTTTTTCATCTTAGATGGAAAAAGCAAGAGAAGTTACTGGAATATTGCTCTAAGAAATAAATATTTTGGTGACTTACCTACATTCAACAGTGATATCGGAAAACATATACAAGAACACATTTACCAGGACCATCTCTGATCACCATCAATAAATTAAGTTTAAAAAAAAACGTATGAGAAAGAATAGAAAAAAGAGAGCTTGTAATTCATACTCTTGTGTTAAAACAAAAAGAAAGTTAAAAATGCAAGAAAAAGTAGAGAAGAGACTGGTTTACTTCAACTTTGGATATAGAACTGCCAGGCTTTGTTGTTAAAAGCAGTGTATACATTATCCTTTTAAGGATGCCAAAAGAAATATAATGGAAAAATACCTGGCATGAAAGCAAGACAAAACACCTGGCAACGAAATAAGGATACATACGAGACATTCGTGAAAAATTCTGGCTGTATTGTAAACAACATTCGTGCAACATTCCCCGGGCTTCAACTTCAATCCTTGACGTAATCGTTGGCCGGGGGGAGAGAGTATTTCGGAATTCACGTAACAATTCACTGATATGGAACCGCAGCTGCCACCTTTGGTTTCATTTTTACTTTTTCGCACTAACTACGTAAGAAGAGAAAGTATTATAATCGTGCGCCGGAAAACTGCGAAATTTCCGCAGGAATGCTCATATTACCAGTTCCATGTGGAGTGAAGCGGAAAAATCCTGTTGCTATTTATAGTAAATTACTTTCTCTAACACCTGTGTAGCTAGAAACCTTATTTTGCGAGTCTTTGTTCGATTGACGGCAATATTCCGTCTGTTCGACCGTGACCGTCCGTCCGTCCGTCCGTCCGACATGACAGGTCCCAATAATACGATTTGTTCTCTTGAAAAATCTCAGATTACTGCCACAGCATTACACTTTCTCTTACCTACGCAAGTAGGTAGTAAGTTGACTCTAAATGTTAGTATTCAGTGTAAAAAAATCATCCACACTAAAGAAACTATTGTTGGGTAAAAGGTGTCAGTAACTAAAATTGGGTAAAAGGTGTCAAAAAACCCATAAACATCCTGTTTTTTCCGTCGTTAGGAACTACATTTTAAAAAGGAGTAATTATAATTTAGTGGTGTTTTTACAAGACATGTTAGACTGAAGTGGTGCCCACTATATCCCATAAAACTGTTCTGATGACAAATCATTACTTATCTGATTCAAGAAGTGTGTCACTAGTCATAATCTGGCTAATTTTATATAGAAAAACAAAATAGACAATATTCAAATGGCCGTAGTTACGTGCATTTCCATTCAAAATACTTTTAGTTGGTTTAAAAGTCAAGCTCGAAATCTGTCCTTCAAGAGTCGTGCTTCAAACAATTTCACATCTCATTGCGATCTGTTAAACGTTGGTTCCCCGCGCCCCGCTGCAACCGCTGTTCACGAGTCCCATTTGAGCCGCGCCGCTGGCTCATTTCTTTATTACTTGTTAGGCTGAGTTGAACATGTTTGGGGAGATATTACACGGATACGGAAGTAAAGAGATTACTAACTTGTTACTTAGTTTACGCAGAAACCAACCGTCCCCGGGCATGCGCCAGTAAAGACACCGAGGCACTCTCATTAATCCTTTTCGATATGCCATTCTTTCCATTATCAACTTCCTCTGCATTTCGAACCTTCAATTCACGACATTTATTAACAATATTTCCATGCACAATCACTTCGCTTATGGAAAAGTAAGGTGTATACGGCGCAGCAAATGGATATTAGAACTGATGCCTAGAATAAAATATTTATTCATTCATTTGACATAAAACAGTTAAAACTGTGTGTGACGTACCATGGGGAGAAGGGCATTCTGTGCACGCTTTCTTAAATTCTGGAATCTCTACCCTAACCCATATACAAGTTGAATTCTTAATATAGATGGAAATAAGCATTTTCGGCAAGAATTGATAAGACAAATTTGCTGCAGTGTAATAAAAACTATTTGCAAAGGCAAATTAGCTGTAGATTTTTGCTTTTATCCCTCATCGAGCCTTTCGTGAAGGAATCGACTCTCTGCTATGGAGAAAAATCATTTGAATAACTATATAGCCCACAGAATGCTTAGAAGACGTGCATAGGTAGTACAGTTCCATTATATGATTACACAAAAATTACATATTACAATACAGAAGAAAATCAAAAGCGAAAAGTCAAACTTTTCGTTGGTTTCAAACTCTTTTCGAGCTAAGGCCGTTTGAAAATAGCCGATTTGTTTTTATGGTGCACACACAAAATTAGCCGTATTCGGTGTCGGCCAGTGACACACTTATTGTCACGTAAGTAATGTTTCATGGTCAGGATATTATTAAGAATATAGTGAGCACCACTGCAGATTAATATCTCTTCAGAAAATACCATTAATACCACACTCCTTGATTTTCTAAACGTAGGTCAAAAAGGCGGAAAACTGTTTATGAGGGTTGTAGCTCCCCTAACCCATTTTAAATACCGTTTCATTGATGTGGATGTTGATTTCGCTAAGCCACTGATAAGTGTTTTTTTTCCTTTGATATCTCAATATGTTCTGCACTGAGAAAGAGATGGAAGGTCCATATTCAATTTGTACACCCATTTATGAGCAATTCAACCGAAATTTTGTGAGTTACCATAGGACATATTCATTCCAATTTTGTGTTCAAAGGTTACTATTTTTAATATATTTGATTATTTTTAATATATTTTATAATATATCTTTTTGTGCACTGAGGTGTCGATGATTTACAATTTTGAGTCAGGGAAATCTCTATCCCAGAATGTACCGGAATTCTGAAATATGTATTGCCATAGAGATTCGAGCAATAGAAACCAAATCAAACACTGTAACGTACATGTTCTACAAGCATTCTTTTTCTTACTTTGCACTCTCAACTACGTGATTTGGAAGCTTTTATTGAAAATAGAAGCACGCAAGTACTAAATTAGATATGGTACATTTATGCATGCTCTACAAAAGGGGAAGAACTGTACATTACATGCTCAAGAAGTCGTATACAGTTTTTAATACAATATGATAAGCGCTATTTTAGGCTGTAGTTTTCATATTCAATATTTTTTTTTACAAGTGTGTAAACTAGGCCATTATGTACGAGTTAGTTTATTCACAAACGCTTCAACTATTACCCACGCGTAATATAAGTTTTATTTTATCCAATCGCCTTTTTAATATTTTGACATTTTTTTAGCAGTGTGTCTATATGATCACTACAGACTTTTGACAGAATGACAGACAATGATTACAACAGCAACGCCAAGTGCTGGTTAGAGGGGGACCGACCCTCGACTTTCACCTAGTTTGGGTTCTTGGGAAGGTGTTTGACGACATGCGGCAACAAAACATTTTTCTTTATCAATTCAAAAACAAACTCCGGGGTGTATGATATGACTGTGGTAACACAATCGCGTGGTATGCTTTGTGCTGAGCCATCATTCACAGCAGGATGCGGACAAATTGCAATCAAGACGATTGAAACTTTCCCGAAAGTATTAGAACTAAAGGCTACGCTAAGCTGTGAAGAAGGACGAGGAAAAGGAGAAGAAGAATAAAAAGAAAGGAAAGAAGAAAGGAAAGGAAATAAGAAA